>CM056508.1:24700023-24996355 GCA_029783415.1 Anisodus acutangulus
TGTTGTAGAAGTGGTGGAGATCACTTGTTTGATGTTGTTGCTAAGTTGTGAGAACTCTGAAGTTAAATGAGACTTATTCTAGGGTTTCTTATTTCTATATTATGTAAGTTTCTTCATCTACAACTACTATTTGAGGTATATTCAAGTTCTAGATAAGTTGTATGGATGGAAAAGTGCAAGATAGCACCTGGTTGTTGTGTGAGATGGTGTGGATTATTTTTTGATGTATTGTTATGGATATAAGGTTGGATATTGATGTATATATGTTTATTGGTATGCTGGACATGTTGGTATTGTTTTTTGATTTGAGAAAAGTGAAAGGAATGAGGGGAGGTGTTGTCCAAATTATCGTAGACAAGATTGTCGCTCTTAGTATCGATTTCTAGATTATGTAGCTTAACTATTATGTAAATTGTCGTTCTGTAGATTGAAGCAATGTACGGCTGTATTCATTGTATAGTTGAAGGAGAACGTTAAAGGTATGTGAAGGCTAACTCTTCCTTCTTTTGGCATGACCCGAATGTAAATGTAATGTAAACAAACGTCCTTCCAAAGTGACTCTACCCATGAAAGCTAGTAATGTTAGATCCTTCATTCTGTTGAAAAGGTTTATTCATTCATGTTATGTCTTGTCTTATTGACTTATATGGAAAGGTATGTTGATATGTTAGTTTTATAACGATAGACGGAGGTGTAACGACCTTACATCACTCTGAGGCTTCAAGTTTCATTCCTCCCCCATGGTGTGAGATGACTTTCATGTGGTTTTTTCTCGCCTACGTTCTCAAACCTTTTCTATACCAAATAGCCTAAGGCATCCCCACTCCTCCAAGTTTAAACCACTTAAAATCTCCATTAAAAGTGTTGTAGAAGTGGTGGAGATCACTTGTTTGATGTTGTTGCTAAGTTGTGAGAACTCTGAAGTTAAATGAGACATATTCTAGGGTTTCTTCTTGTTGTATTAGGTAAGGTTCTTTATCTACTACTACTATTTGAGGTATATTCAAGTTCTACCTAAGTTGTATGGATAGAAATGTGGAAGATAGCACTTGGTTGTTGTGTGAGATGGTGTGGACTGTTTTGTGATGTATTATGATGGATATAAGGTTGAATATTGATGTATAGATGTTTATTGTATGTTGGACATGTTTATGTTGTTGTTTGATTTGAGGAAAGTGAAAGGAATGAGGGGAGGTGCTTCCCAAATTATCGTAGACAAGCTTGTCGCTTTTAGTATCATTTTTAACTTTTGCGACTTAACTATGATAATTGTCGTGGTTTAGATTAAAGTGACGTACGACTGTATTCGTTGGCTGGTTAAAGGAGAAAGTTAAAGGTATGTGAAGGCTAACTCTTTCTTCTTTTAGCACGACCCGAATGTAAATGTAACATAAATGAACGTCCGTCCAAAGTGACTCTACTCATGAAAGCTAGTAATGGTATGTCCTTCATTCTATTAAAGAGGTTTGTTAATTAATGTGATTTCTTGTCTTATTGACTCATACAGAAAGGTATGTTGATATGTTATCTTCATAACGATAGTCAGAGGTGTAACAACCTTACATCACTTCGATAAGTTAAAAGGATATTCTATATCTTTCATGCATATGGTTCTCATGACAAGCGCGTTATATACGTGATATATATAGGTATAGCACCACTGATCATTTAGTTATAACAATGATGTTATCCCCAAAGAGAGGCTTGATAGGATATGATATGGCCCCAAAGAGCAGCGTGATGATTATGATGGTGTTATATATGCGTATATATTGTATTGCATATCATGGCCCATAGTGGCAAGTTAGGAGTAAAAGTTTATCCTTCCTTACTCTCTCTTATATTAAGGTTGTTACTCATGTTTTTACTGCCTTACATATTGAGTACATCTTTCGTACTAATATTCCTTTTATTGGGGGATGCTGCATTTCATGCCAGTAGGTTCAGATAGACGGATTTGACGACTTCATCAGTAGGTTCTCAGCTCAGCTATGGTTGGTGCACTGCTTTTGTTTTGGAGTTGAGATGGTATGACGGGGCCCTATCCCGACCTTATGATTATGATGATGTTACTCTTAGAGGCTTGTAGATATAAGTCCTGTGTATAGATGTTATGTATGGCCTTGTCGGTTTATGTCTTGATGTATAGACTTCATGGTGGCCTTGTCATCCCTAACTTATGTATATATGCATATTAGGTTAGTATCGTCAGTTGTTTACCACTTTTGACTACTTTCAGTTTATTATGGTGGCCTTGACGGAACGTTTATATGTTAAGAAGTATGGATAAGTCATGTATGTTAGCACTCGGTAAGTAAGGCCTGAGTGCCGGTCATGCCCCTCCGGTTTAGGGTGTGACACTTGGCAGCACCTCACATCCCATTTTGTTAAGTTGTCGTAGTTTCTTGTTCTTGAAAGTTGGGAGCGGAACGACTGGTTCTAGCTTCTTTAAGAATAAGATTATAGGAGACGGTGGGTTCGTTACAGTTGATTGACGATTCAATAATCGAGGTATATAATGGCTATCCTTCTTTTTTTCTTGGCATGAATCCTCATCTATAATGGTTGTCAATGAGCCTTACGACAAAAACATTCTTATCGTGCATGTCTCTTGTATTTTTATATAGATCACTTTTATGCTGTTGTTTGTTTCTTGTCGGGAGTACATTCTTGTCTTAGAGCTTATTCCTCACTAGATGAATATATAGAAAGTATTTGAACATAGCCCATAGTTATTGTTGTGGATATCACACCCCCAAGCTATAATTGGTGGGTTACGACACTAAGTTGCATCCCCATAGATCCTATATATGGCCTGGTAAGTTATACTTTATCATAGAGACCCTTGATACGGCCTGGTACATTGTGTGCACCCACAGAGCCCTGTTTTTGCCTAGTACGATTTGATATATATATATAACCACAGAGCATTGGTAAGGCCTTGTACGCTATTGTTATTATTATATGACATGAGTAGGGAAGAAATAGGTAAAATCTCAAACTCTCCCTTCATTCTCAGATTCTTAGATTTCATGTTTATTAGTTCAATTTCGGTTACAGTTAATCATACACCTTATATACCAATACATTTTATTCCTATTGATGTCCCTTTTGCTGGGGCGTTGATTTTCATGCGTGAGAAACAGGTAAACAGGTCTCCCCAGTAGGCATTGCCGAGCTCAGCTTGATTGGTAAGCTCCATGTCCTTCGGAGTTGCCAGGTCCAGAGTTTGTAGTATTTATTTTATGTATATAGCTATGATGGGTAGGTCGGGGTCCTGTCCGACCACAGTACAATTAATCTTCTGTAGAGGCTTGTAGACGTATCCTATGTATGTACAGTATGGCCTTATAGGCCTTGATGTTGTCTCACGGATCGTATGGTGTGGCCTTGTTGGCTTATATGCATATATATATTTTGACATGATTGATTATCTTAAAATCTATCTGAGTATAGCCTTGCCGGCTTACGATATTCTAAGTTGAGATATGATTTGGCCTGATATGTTGATATGCATGTGGAGTTGCGAAGTGTTATAGATGAGTACATTCGGTCAAGTAAGGCAGGGGGTTTCAGTCTCGCCTCCCGGGATTTGGGGCGTGACGTAGGCATTCGTATAGCCATGTCGACAAGACGCGCATGCATCTAGCCCCGTAGGCATATAGTAATACTGTAAAAAACACATATATTTATCTCTACTTCTCAACTAAATATGGAACAATTCTAAACAAAATAGGAATTCCCAATAAGAGCTATGTCATAAGTAAGATGGAATAACAACATGAAATCTTTATTAGTGACTCTTCTTTGGTATACTATGCTTAGAACTTATTTAGCTATGGATTCATTCCGTCGAAAGAAGGGAAATAGCATTTACATTTCTTATCCTCAAACTCCCACTAACACTGCCGGAAATGACCCTCTCTATACCTTAATCTACAAGGAATAACAGTAGTACTAGGGTCAAGCTTACAAAAACAAAAGAACAATCCCATCGAGCAACAAGCTCGCTACATAACTAACTGAACAACGATTACTCCCGTCTTCACTTCTTCAAGTTCACAATAATTACAACAATAATCCACTTATTAACATAAACCATATCTCCAGCACATCATCATACAAAGATCAGCCCAAAAAATGCAGCACAATAATATTTAACCACTATCTTATGACTTCCGGTCGCCGTCTCGTAAGATCTTAGCAATAAAATATGTCTAATACTTACATTAGAATCACTACATGAAACAGAGGAATAACCATACCGTTAGTGTCCAAGATCCATCCCAACTTCATCTTATCTTAGCTTGAAACATGCTCAACTTTAGCAACTAGAGGGAAAATTCGAGCTATGCTAGCTTCACGACTTATCCGAGGGTAGATTCATGTTTAATCATGTAAAATTAGTCCTAAACGGTTGGGAACCTTTAGAGAGCTTTTGGGAGGTGTTTAGGGGCTGATTGGGTCTAGATTGAAGTGAAAAAGGGTTGCCACCGCTTAAATAGATAGTTACAAACTTCCACCGGTTCACTTAGGCTCGCTGAGCAAATATCAAGGCAAGCAACACCCTCGATTTATAGTTCGCTCGGCGAGCTCCTTTACTACATGCCCGAGAGTCTGCGGAGTCCGGCAAAATGCAAAAATCTCTATACTCCGACATTGAATCAATGAAAGACTTGATGCGTTAGAAACTAAACTCGTAGACCTTCAATTTAGTGGGTGGATCATCCAATAATTCCAAGTATATTGAGAGAAAAGTTCCACGACATCTAACCCTAATTTCAGCGAACTTATGAACGTAACTTGTGATAACTTTTGCCAACTTTTATTTTACAAAATCGCCTTCAAAGCTTAATATACGACTATTGTACAATTCAATTACCTCATAACATGACCTTTTCAGAATATTAATCACTCCTAGTCTTACCCTGAAAGTACAGGCTATTACAATCCATTTTCCTTCGGCGAACTTCGGCGAAAAGTATTTTATTTGATTCGTTTAGCCTCAACCTCCCATGATACTTACTTAACCTTTGTTTTAAATCATCGGTGTCCACATAAGGAATATTAACCTCTCCGAGTTTAACCTCTCTGGGTTTACATCACTTTACTTACGACACATTCTAGTGTGAAAATACAGGGTGTAACAATGTAAGTGGATATAAACAGATAAACACAAACTAGTCAGGATTAGTAATCAAAGAACCCCGCAAGAACGTGAAAAATATCGAATCAAATTTAAACCCCAAGTAAGAAAATAAAGATTGGAATTAGGGTATGAACAAGAAACCCACAAGAAAAAAAGAAAAGAGAAACCTAATATCTGACCTCTGTTTTGTTGTTGAACAAGGTTTCTTGTAGACATTGCAGAGAAATCACCCAAAACTCAAATTTCTTCGAAAAAATTGAACCCCAAAAAAGAACGACACAAATGAATCGAAAGATTCATGTTTGGTTCGGGAGGCCCATTGCTGGAAAGGCTCGGCTTCAAAATCGTACGTGAAGCTTCCACCTCATACGACTCCTCTAGGGATGGAGGTAGGCCCAGTCCAGACTTGTGCAGTTAAGGTTGTTGTACACAAACGATCTCCTATAGTATATAAATATGAATTATCAACTTGGATGAAGACGTTGCAGCAGAGAGAGAGGAGGGAGTAATTCCAATGAGTTGTGGGTTAATTAGTTTTTGTAATAATTAAAAATGTGGGTCAATTTTAGTAGTATTTTTACCGTAATTAATATATAATTATTTCTTTAAAAAAATAAGGGTAGAAGTGGTCCAGTGTTTAGACAACGACAAAACTTTTTATACCAAAATTAAACTGAAGGCAAACATGCTCTATTTATGATAATTGAAGGATAATTTTGTCACGTCTTCATTTTTAATATTATGCATAGGTACCTAACAAATATTTACATGATATTTCTCTTTCATATTCTTTGCAAATGAACCAAAAAGAAAACACCTTCACTTGAATACCAACTTTTTCAAATAAGAACCTCACAAATTTTAAGAAAGTGAATATTTGTTGTGACATAAAGTAATTCAGATACCTTTGAAGTAAGATCAGCAAATATTTCAAGGAATTTTGCAACTCTCTTTACATAATTCAAATTATTACTCAAATGTGTGCATGTAGCAGTTCCATCTTCAGCATCAACAAACACAGGATAGTGTAACAAACTAATATCATGATCAACATAATTTGCATAATTTGAAATTACGACTCTCATACTAAATAGCCGTATTGAACATCAAGCAGGTGGAGTTTCACCTAGTAGGAGACTGCCTAATGTGTCTCACTGCTAGTTAAACTCGTTGGATAGACACAACAATTTTTTTCATACGTCCGTAATAACAAGATTTATAATGTGAGTCATATACACCTAACGTGAAGATGTTTCCATTCATGAAACTGGTCCCTCGTTTAGTGAATTGCTTAGACAAATCTTTCACAGTCACATTATTCGAACTAGTGTTGTCAACTATGCTTGTAAAATATATAATCTTATTTAAGCCACATTCACGTAAACACTTGCTAATCTCATTTTCCATATCTTCACCTCTATGGCTAGAAATTGGATAAAAATTAAGTATCCTCTTATTCATAATTCATTCATTATCAATGCAAGTGTGCGGTGAGACACATATAATTAATTCTCCACATTGAGGTTTAAGTATTACTGGTAAGACAGACTTTCTAAAGTGTTTAAAGGTTATTAATTTAACCGTTAATTAAACTTAAAATCTGGAACTGATCTGATAGTCCAATATAAAAATTATAAAAACATGTAAATCAATAGTATTTTTTCCGATTCAGTTTATCGGTTTGCATACTGCTAAATCTTATTGAGTATTTCGGGCCGGTTGATGGCGAACAGTGATGGAAAGCAACAATATGAAGAACAATTCATCTGGAAAGCAAGGAAAATGTCCGGTATAATCAGATGATTTACAATGGTGAGAAGAGGGTGTACTTATAGGATAAGCTAATCGTAACCGTCTCGTGAATCTCTCCCGCACGTTACAGGTATCAGATAATAGCTACTAAATGCGATTAAATATAATCCCATATATCTCGGTGTTTGTCCGTTGCTTGAACGTTCATTGTTCGGACACCTTAGACCTGTTGAAATGTGAACCTTGCGTTGGAAGAAGAGAAAGACTTTTTGATTTGTATGATACATGACCTCTTATTTCATGTATTAGAGAAATATTAAAATACATATATTATTCATGAATTAGGAAAGATGAAAATTGTTCATGAGCTAGAGAAGATAAAAGGATATCTAGAACTAAATTAGGTGCATGTAATAGTCTAGGTGCATGCTAGAAAATTTCTATAAATATCTAGATACTATAGTCATAGTAATATGAGAGAAGAAAAAAATGTAGCATTTTATGAAAGTTAAGTTGGTGGAAGAGTATCTTCCCCACTTCTCTTCAAAGAGAATGATTGATTATGTAAGTAAAGTTGAGTGCAACAAAAAAGAATGTAGCTTCACCTGTATTCAAGAGAGAAATTAAGTGATTGAGAGTAAGTCTCCTCCCCCGAATTAACAACATTTGGTATCAGAGCCATTTGTCTTAAAGACCTGTGGAGAACTCGAATTTTTGAAATATTTGAAAGAATGAATTTTCATATTGAGATGAATCTGAAATGAATATGAATGAGATTAGCTACGATGGCTATGTGAATGATGTGCTAAAGAAGCTTCCGCTTGAAGTAATTATTTTGATAGGCGTGGAACTAGAAAGATTTCAAAAGCTAAACAACTCTTGAATATTATTTTTGAGGGCAAAGAGTCCAACAAAGATGTCAACTTTGATGAAGCAATTGCGTTTGAAGTAGTTGCACGACAAAAATCTCTAGTAGAGAGGTAGCAAATGATATTGCTGCCATGAAATGGATATGAAAATCCACACACGGATTGATGACGAGATATCAGTGAAGGTTTCTTTTATGGAACCCGAAATGAAGATATTTATGATTATCATCGTGAGAAAGCATGTTGTCGAAGTTGACAACTATAGCTTTGATGAAATTTATAGAAGTGAATCTTGAAGAGATGGACGCTTCTAAAATATTATCTATTGTTGTAGAATCTAAATGATGTTTACAATAAGTATGATAAGTGAGAAAATAGTGAAGAACAACTGCTTTTGCGTTGCTGAGACATCTCCAAAAGAGGAGAGTAATAGTGACGAGAAATGTCAGATAAAATTGATGATGTGCTTTCTAAAGCACAAAAATGACAACATTAATCTCATGAAGGAAACATCTTCTTAAAAAATGAGAGAATCTGAGAAGATGGGGTTCTTTTGAAGAATGATGAGATCACATAATGAATATGGTCTTGAGCTAGCTTCGCAATCCAGGGTTGTTATCGATTAGAAGAAGAGGAGATAACTTTGCTACTGGAGCTTCAAGAGGTATGACATAGCCACTCGTAAAATTATTGTCTCATATCACGTCACATTTGACAAGACGACCTTTCCATTCTCAAATCTCCAACAATTTCAAAACACGGATTACACTTTTCTGGATGAACCGAGTATGTCCCCTGTTTTCCAGTCATTGTGCCACCGCCAACTCACTGTTCCGACGGTGCCTGCACCAGCAGCTCCGTCACCACCTATGTCCGGCGTCCTCTCCGACCAGGCACCTCCCAACTCTCGGTCGATCACTCTACTGATCGACCCACCTGTGTTACCTACCCAACTAGAACCGCTGCTGCCTCCAGAACCCGCAAGCCAGCAGCCACAAAACACAGACCCACCACTGCTGCCTACCCACCACATCGAGACTCGTGCCCAACACGGGATTTTTAAACCCAAGGTCTATTTTAACCTCTCCACACAAACCATATCACCGATTCCTAAAAACCCGAAACTAGCCAAACTGGACTCAAATTGGAATGCGTCTATGTGCGAGAAATTTAATACTTTGACTAAGCAACACACTTGGGATTTGGTACCTAGACCGAATGGGGTGAATGTAATCCAATGCATGTGGTTATTTTGTCACAAGTTCAGAGACAGTGGTGACTTGGAGCGGTACAAGGCTAGACTTGTTGCCAATGGCACTAATCATCATAAGAGGATTGATTGCGGTGAGACATTCAGTCCGGTTGTTAAACCGGCTACTATTCGTATTGTTCTCAACATTGCTATGGGCAAGCATTGGCCAATTCATCAGCTTGATGTCAAGAATGCATTTCTTCATGGAAATTTGAAAGAAACTGTGTACATGCATCAGCCATCGGGTTTTGTTCATCCTGCAGTCCCTCAGTATGTATGTCATCTCCGTAAGTCACTTTATGGCTTGAAACAGGCACCCCGCGCGCGGTATGATCGTGTTTCCAGGTATATTATACAGATTGGGTTTATATGTAGCAGGTGTAACAACTCTCTCTTCATTTTTCATCACGGTAGCAGCACTACTTATTTGTTATTATATGTGGATGACATTGTCCTTACTGCCTCCTCTGACGGTTTGAAGAATGAAATCATTGTCCTACTTAAAACTGAATTTTCTATGACTGATTTGGGCAAGCTGAGTTATTTCTTGGGTATATCCGTGACCAGATCTGCAGCTACTATATTCCCGAGTCAGCGTAAATATGCAGCAGAGATAGTGTACAAGGCTAAGATGGCAAATTGTAAAGAAGTGCCCACTCGGTTGACTCGAAATCCAAGCTTAGTGCTACTGAAGGTGCCCTAGTGTCTGATTCCACACTATATCAGAGTCTTGCCGGTGACCTTCAGTATCTCACATTCACTAGGCCGGATATTACATACGTTGTTCAGCAGGTGTGTCTTTTTATGCACGCCCCGCGAGAATCCCACTTTGCTTCCCTCAAACGTATTATTCGATACATTAAGGGCATGCTTGACTATGGACTACATCTCTACCCCTCTGCACCGACCAAATTGCTCTCCTACACGGATGTCGATTGGGCAGGGTGATCGGACATACGTCGATCCACCTCGGCCTATTGTGTATTTCTAGGGGATAATCTTATTTCATAGTCCGCCAACCGGCAAGCCACCCTATCCCGGTCAAGTGCTGAAGCAGAGTATCGCGGAGTTGCCAATGTCGTTGCTGAGATCTGTTGGCTCCAAAATCTTCTTTTGGAGCTCTAGTGTCCATTGCGAAAGACGTCTATCATCTACTGTGACAACATATTTGCCATCTATCTATTTCATAATCCGGTCCAACATCAGCAGACCAAGCATATCGAGATGGATATTGAAGGTCACCCCGATGAGTAGGTGAGAAACCAACTAAGATACAAGGCGTGGTGTGAGGGGCTAGTTTGTGAGGTGCAGTAGAGCCAGGTTGGGGTAGCATAAGCAACCGAAAATGCGGAGATGGTCATAGGATGGGAACCTACGGTATAAGATTTCGGTTGGGGTCTTCTTTTGGAGAGTGCTGGTTGGTAAAATATTAAGGAGGTATTCTATCATTTTGACAGCATAGACCTAGAATGGCGGTGGAAGACATGCATGAAACAATAAGGTACAAACCATGTTATTGATGGTGCGTATAATTCGTTCAGCCTTTCCGTTTTGGGATGAAGTGTAGGGACAGGAAAAAATGAAAGCCATGCCTTGTTTAGAGCAGAAATTGTGAAACGTCGAATTATTAAATTCATGTCCATTATCACGTTGGAAAGACTTTATGAATTTTTCAAACTGTGTTTTAATGAATTTTTGAAATTTGAGGAACTTGGCAAGAACATCAGATTTGAACTTTAGTGGGTAAATCCAGACGAAGTGTGAAAAATCATCTAAGAATACTAGATAAAATTTGTGACCCAAGGAACTAACAACCGGAGATGTCCATAAATCAGCATGAACAATATCAAATGGAGAAAAAGTAACACTATTGGATGACATAAATGAAAGATGAGTATGCTTGCCAAGCGGGCAGGAAAAAAAATGTTGGGCAAGTTTTCCATTATTACATTGAATACGCTTATTAGTTCTAAAAAAATTAAAGACAGGCTCTCCTGGGTGTCCGAGTCTGTTATGCAAAGTTGACGGAGAGATAGCAGCAAGGGAGATGGTTGAATATGTTATGACAGCGGAAGATTGAGTGAAGGGGTAGAGTTCTCCCACACTATTGCAGCGCGTAAGAATTTTATCCGTATTGAGATCCTTCACAGAAAAACCAAAAGGGTCAAATTCGACAGACACAGAATTATTGCGAGTGAATTTTCTAACAAAGATTAAGTTTTTAATGATGTTAGGCGTGTAGAGGACATGATTTAGGGAGAAAGGTGGATGGGGATGTTTGGTATATGTGTTACTGTAACCTTCAATTGGAATGCGGTGACCATTGCCAATTGTAATAAATTGAGGACACTTTAACCGATGCATTTGAGATAAATTACCTGACGACCGGGTGATATGAAATGTGGCTCCGGTGTCCATGTATTGTATCATCCGGTTGTTGGACGTTCAGTGTGTTGAAGGCCTGGCCCAAATCAGTGGGGCCAGACTACTGGCTTGCGGATGCTGAGTGGCCGAAGGCAGGTGGGCCTGCCTATTGGTTGGGGCGTGGCCCAAAACTCCTGGTGACCATGCTTGCTGGAACTGGGCCCCTGAAGTTGGGTAGGGGCATGCAGGAGAGGCCCAATTCCCGGTATTGGGCCAATGTTGTTGCCCAACCCACTGAAAATAGGGAGCAGGTGTTGGCCCTAGCTGCTGATTTCGGTTGCCCTTGCTTCGGCCCTTCCCTTTGTTGTTGTTACTGCGGCCTCTGCAGCTACGCCCTCCACCGCGGGACTACTGCTGCTGGTGGTCTTGCGATGGTGGCTGGGTGGTGTTGGCCGCCGGTGGTGCCATGCCGTCAAAGGCTAATGCCTTGTGATTGTGCTCCTCTTGTTTAGCACGGCAGGTCTCTTCCAACAAAAATTGTGAACGTGCTTTGTTGAAACTTGGTAGGGGATCGGCCTGTTGAATCATCATTGTAAGTGTATCATATTCACATTTCCGTAAACCAACAACTAGTTGAAGTACCATCTTGGTTTCTAAAACAGATGTCCCTACGTTGGAAAGTTGGTCGGTTGTGAGTTTCAGTTGTTTACTGTATTCGGACATGTTGTTAAAATTCTCGAGACGCGTATTGTTGAACTGCTCTTCCAAATACGTGGCCCGAGTATTTTTATTATCCTGAAAAATTTCTTCTAACCGTACCCAAAGTTCACGTGTCATAGCACCTGTTTTCATGATAGTACACAACAAGTCTTTAGAGATGGTGCCGTAGATCCACTGTTTGACGATAGCGTCAAGGCAACGCCAGGTCGAGTCTGCAACCTCGGTTGGACGAGGAATAGAATCAACACTATGGTCGAGCACATTATACGCACATGTATGAATATAGAATAGTTCTATCCACATGGAATATTGACAGTCTTCTTGGTCAAGAATGATAGGGATAAAATTCTTGATGTTGGTAACGGTGAATGTCGGATGAAAAGAAGACGATGAATGTTGAGGGGGGTTGTCAAAGGTGTCAGTGGAAGAACCGGAATTGGTGGGGGAAGTAGGGCGAGACATGGTGGCTGGGTGGTGTTGCCATCGGCCGAGAGGAAGGGAAAATATTTGGGTGGTGGTCGCCCGAGAGGAAGAGAAAATAATAGGGATTAGGGTTTGGCTCTTGATACCATGTAAGATTGGAATAATTTCTCTTAGGAATTCCTTTCATTAATCACAATATATATAGTTGTATAGAGGTTGATTCCTAATATAATAAGAATTCTAAGTTACCTTAAATATACACCTATCATAATTACAAAATATATTGTGAATATTCGGAGAATATTCGCTAATAGGAAGAAGAGAAAGACTTTTTGATTTGTATGATACATGACCTCTTGGTTCATGTATTAGAGAAATATTAAGATACATGTGTTATTCATGAATTAGGAAAAATGAAAATTATTCATGAATTAGAGAAGATAAAAGGATATCTAGAACTAAATTAGATGCATGTATTAGTCTAGGTGCGTGCTAGAAAATTCCTATAAATATCTAGATACGGTAGTCATAGTAATATGAGAGAAGAAAAAAATGTAGCCTTTTATGCAAGTTAAGTTGGTGGAAGAGTATATTGCTCACTTCTCTTCAAAGAGAATGATTGATTATGTGAGTCAAGTTGAGTGGAACAAAGAAGAATGTTGTCTCACCTGTCTTCAAGAGAGAAATTGAGTGATTGAGAGTACGTCTCCTCCCCGATTTTCCAACAAGACCTTCCAGATGTATCATTTCGGGTCGTTGTTATCCGGTATAGACAAAGTGGACACCGACCAAATTTTCGGAAGGTCAAGAGTTCTTCGATTAGCGAATATTCTCCGAATATTCACAGTATATTTTGTAAGATTGGAATAATTTCCATTAGAAATTTCTTTCATTAATCACAATATATATAATATTTGGCTAGGTTGTCACTGGCAGACTTGGAGTTGACTGTGAGTTACGTCTATACTTGCTATATGTCTGGTTAAATAATCTTTATCTCAATATATTTATCACCAATAGAAAATTGAAGATGTGTGACACCCCAAGTAGTAGTATTCTCAATAGAGGGAGTTTTTCACTAAAATATTTAATTTGGACATTTTGCTTTCAGAAATGTGATGTAATAGAATCGTACTTTTGGGAGATTATGTTTTTTTCGTTTCAGTTGCTTGGAAATCCAAATTCTTATTCAGAGGTTTTGTAAAGAGTTTTCGTTTGGATATATTTTATTTCCTTTTCATTAATATAAAATTTAACATAGCAGTTGCTTGGAAGTTTTCCCTTGTTGGATATTCAACAACCATCTTTAATAGATGCTTTAGCAAAGGAAACTAGTAATTGGAAATAAGCTTTCATGTCCCACGCAGGTGATGATTTCATGGACGGGTGCTTGCATTATTATCTTGGAGTTTCTTGCAAGCTAAATATGTATGTATATTAGTACCAAACCAGTAGTGACGACTAAGCAAAGTGATTGACAAAGAACTAAAATCAACAAAATTAGGCTTCTTTCTTTACAGTATAAGTATAGCCTAAACAAATTCATATAATAGTAATTTATGTCACATGCTTCAACTTCTTCCAAACAAACTGCAATATATTCTGTTTGGTTGTATTATATTTGCATTTTCATTTTTCAGGGACTAGAGGAAGGAAATTTAACTTTTGTAGATTGAAGACTTTGAAAACCTAGATCAATGTCACCTTTAGGAGTACAGTTGCATGCTCATGAAGATCACCATGTAATCTACTTAATTATCACTATACTCTCTCTGTCCCAAAAAGAATGACTCACTTTCCTTTTTAGTCTGTCCCAAAAATAATGACATATTTCCTTAATTAGCAATAATTTAACTTTAAATTTTACTTTTTACGTAAAATGAGATAGATCTATAACCACACAAATATCTTTGGCTTATTTTAGACCATAAGATTCAAAAGTTTTTCTTTATTTCTTAAAGTGCGTGTCAAATGGAAGTACATCACATAAATTGGTACGGAGGAATATTATGTAGTACTTTGGATTTGTTTTTTTTTCCTGTGATCATACATATGCTTGTGGAAGAAGTCAAAGATTATGAAATTGACTTATAATGATCTGCAGTTTCATGTTTAGCAGTAATTAAGTGTCGTCTTGAATCACTTTATAACAGCTTAAATGAATATGGAAAATATTGTTCTAGGTGGAGATGGATAACGGCATCCTCCAAGTGAAATTATCAGTACCAGATGATATTGTGACTGGAATCAGATATAATGGCGTTGACAATTTGCTTGAGGTTCTTAATGATAAAAGAAACTGAGGGTAACTCCATCAATCATCATTTCTATCTTAGATGCTTAAAGAATACTCTTTTTATAATGAAAATGGATTAACTAAGTTTGTGGTTGTTGGAAAGAATTGGATCTTACAAGTGGCTATTGGCTCCTCCTGTCCAGATACTGGGATGTTGTTTGAAGTCGAGAAGGAAGTAGAGGAACAACAGGAACATTTGAAAGGTATATGAAATCCTTTTTTACCATCTATCAAAGAGAAAATCTGACCATGTTTTAGATAGTGTTTCATAGATGTAGGATCATAGGCACAACCTACAAGGTTATTTCGGAAACAGATGATCAAATAGAGCTTTCCTTCTCAAGGACATGGGATTTTTCATTGCATGGCAAGCTTTGTCCCCTGAACATAGAAAAAAGGTCCTTACTAAACGAATAAATAATTGTACATACAATGGAGAACAAAGATGACTAATTAAAAGGATGATTTTCAGGTTTGTAATGCTCAGAGGTTCCTCGGGGTTCTATTCCTATGCAATCTATGAACATATGGAGGGATGGCCTGGTTTCAACCTTGATCAGACAAGGATTGCATTCAAGCTGAGAAAGGACAAGTAAGAATCCATTCTATTGTAAGACAGAATAGTAGGTGGTGTTATATATATATATATATATATATATATATATATATCAGTGGCATAACCTTTGATTGTCTTCTCAAGTACAAGACACAAATCTATTGATCATTAAAGGAATATATTCCTTGATTTTATTCATCAATAATGTACAATATATATAGTAGTAGAAGAATTAACCTAATTACAATAGGAATATACTAGTTACAATAGGAATATAATTCTACCTAAAATAGGATATATACAATAATACAAGAATATTTGGTAAATATTCTATCACACCTCCGCAGTCGAAGCGGGAGACTCACATACACTGAGACTGGCTCGAAAATCATCAAAGAGTTAGCGCGGAAGTCCTTTATTAAATATGTCAGCAATCTGATATCTAGAAGGAAACACGAACTTGACCACGAGCCACTTTTTCGCGCACAAAGTGAATATCCATTTCAATGTGCTTGCTACGCTGATGTTGGACGAGATTGCATGAAAGGTATATAGAACTAACATTATCACAGTAGACCAATGTAGCTTTATGAATCGGGCAGTGAAGCTCCAGTAGAAGGTTACGAATCTAACAGGACTCAGAGACGACGTTTGCTACACCTGTATTCTGCTTCGACATTGGATCGAGATAGTGTAGGTTATGTTTTAGAAGACCAAGACAGTAAGTTATCTCCGAGAAAAATGCAGTAACCAGAGGTGGAGCGACGGGTGTTAGGACATCCACCCCAGTAAGCATTAGAATATGCAGCGAGACCAGTGAGCCAGGACTTGTATAAGTGTAAGCCGAAGTGAAGAGTACCCTAGACGTACCGTAAAATACGTTTGAGAGTATGTACGTGTGCATCCATCGGACTGTGCATGTGCAAACAGATTTGTTGCACGGCATAAGGTATGTTTGGGCTCGTGAATGTGAGATACTGCAGGGCCCCAGCAAAGCTGCGATAATGTGATGGGTTCGAATATAAGGGGCGAAATCGGTGCTTAGCTTGGAATTGGTGTCCACTCATGTGTGGATCAGTTTGCAAGACGTCATGTCGACACGGTCAATGATCTCTTCGGTGTATTTCTTCTGACACAAAAATAGGCCGCCAGAATGACGAATGACGGATATGCCTAAGAAGTAGCCTAGGGGTCCCAGATCCTTCATAGCAAACTCGGAGGCAAGTAGTGACATAATAGATTGACGGAGAGCATCAGATGATGTGGTGAGAATGATGTCATCAACATACAATAATAGGTAAGCCATGTCTGGACCCTTGTTGTAAATGAGCAGTGAATGGTCGGATTTTTCTATGAGAAAATCCGATAGAGGAGACATAATCGGTGAACCGCTGGTACCATGCTCGAGGAGCCTATTTTAGTCCATAAAGAGATTTCCGCAACAGACAAACATAATTTGGATGGACATGATCCATGAAACCCATAGGCTGATGCATGTATACTGTTTCATAAAGATTCTCATGTAAGAAGGCACTCTTGACATTAAGCTGATGAATGACCCAAGACTTGGATAATGCAATGCTAAGAACGGTCCGAATGGTTACTGGTTTGACGATCGGGCTGAACGTTTCATCACAGTCCACTCCCACCTGCTGAGATCTGCCATCACCTACAAGACGGGCCTTGTGCCTCTCAAAAGAACCGTCAGATTTCTTTTTATGTCTAAAAATCCACATAAAATGAATAATGTTAGCATCATGTGGATTGGGTACTAGGTCCCACGTCTTATTGTCAATAAGAACATTATATTCATCAATCATTGTGGCTTTCCAGTTAGGATCGAACAAGTCATCCTTAGGATTACGAGGCACGGGTGAAGGGACAACCAAAACGGATATGTTAAACAACCATTTCGGTTTGAAAATTTCATGCATAGCACGGTTTTCCATCATTCGTAGGTATGCCTCAGGATGCTGGACGGGAGGATGGGAGGTGGCGGACTGTCGGGTGTATACAGGACAAACTGAGGGAGGCAGTGGTTGCGGGATGGGGCTCGGCTAGCTAAGAGGTTGCCGAGTCAAACAACCGTGATGGGTTGGTTGTTCCCGTAATGGGTTGGCCGAGTGTTGGCCGAGGAGCAACCTTGAGACGGGATGTTCTGAGACTCCCTCTGTGAAGTAGCGGGAACTGGATGATCCTGACTGGCCGTGGTAGGGTCGGGTGACGGTGACTGAGACATCGGGTTATATAAATAATGAATTAGAAGGGGGTTGAGACCATCATGTAAGAAGTCATAGGAGTGCCGAGGTGATGAGTTTAGCGAGGCAAAAGGGAATTGAGACTCATCAAAGATGTCATGGAGAGAAATGATTATTTTATGGCTTGATAAGTCATAGCAAGAGTAGTCACGATGATTATGGGGTAACCCAGAAATACACACGGAGAGGACTGGGGTTGGAGTTTGTGAGTGGTCGGATGAATAGGATAACAGAAAAAACTGAAGACACGCAAGTGTTGATAGGATGGGTTCCTACAAAACAGAACTTGAGTGGGAGACTATTGAGCTAGAGACTTGTTTGGTATTATGTTTAGAAGGTATGTGTCCATGGAGAGTGTGTAATGCCAAAATTCGGGAGGAATTGAGGCGTGGGAAAGTAGAGCACTGATTAAGTTGTTTATGGTGCAGATTTTCGTTCAGCCTTCCCATTTTGAGAGGAGGTGTGAGGACAGGAAAAATGAAAGCTAAGACCATGTTTGGCACAAAATTGTTTGAATTGGTTATTATCGAATTTCCTGCCATTGTCATATTGAAAACATAAAATGCTCTTTTTAAATTGTGTTTTTACGAAAGCACTAAATGAAGAAAAAATGGTGTAGACTTGGGATTTATTACCAATTGGAAAAGTCCGTAGAAAGTTGAAATAATCATCCAAAAATAACACATAATATCGATGGTCTGTCGTACTTAAGATGAGAGAAGTCCACAAATCACTATGTATTATATCAAAAGGTATTAAAGTATAATTTGTGGATGAATAGAACAACAATCTAACATGTTTCCCAAAAATGCAAGAGCTACATACAGGAGTCTTAGAGGCACGTTTGCATTGAATAAAATTATTATTTCTAAAGGATCATAAAACAGAATCTCCCGGATGTCCTAATCTAGAAAGTCATAAAGAAGATGAAAGAGCAACAAAGGCTGATAGAATGGAGGTTGCTTTGTCTGCGGTGTTGGTGATAGGGTAGATATCCCCGGTGCTGTCACATCTCATTATTTGCTTCTCTATCATAAAATCCTTCACAGAAAAACCAAAAGGATCAAAGTCAAGGAAAACATTATTGTCAGTTGTGAAACATTACACATAGTATTAGATTCTTAATGAGTTTCGGGGCATGGAGGACATTCTTTAGAATTAGTGGTGGATATGGTGGGGATATGGATGAATGACCAAAACCACTAATTGGAATTCCTTGTCCACTACCAACAACAATATTCTAATTTAAATTACTCATATTGGAATAAGACGAGAGAGTACCTTGTGACGCCGTCATGTGAGAGGTGGCGCCTGTGTCCATGTACCAATTTTCGTTCGGAGCGTTGAGAGACATTGTGTGCATAGCTGCCTCAACATCGGTCGGGGCATAGGTGGAAGACGGGGAGACTTGTGCCTTGTAAACCTGTTGTGGACGTGCGCCAAGTATGCTAGGTTAGTCCTGTCGGGCAGGTGGTAGAGTCCACGATGATGTGGGATACGGGAAAGGAATATAGAACTAAGATGGTGGGGCCCACAGTGTGTAGGCAGCCCACGGTGGAGACTGCTGCCACTACCGCAGTCGCTGTTGGCTATTTCTTGTTAGCGGGGACTGCCTCTTGCCGCCGCTGTTGCTACCGGAATTTCATTTGCTACAACCCCTGCCGGACTACTGCCCTCGGTGGTTATAATGAATCGATGCAGCTTGCTGCGGGTCGTCGGGCCGGCGGTGCTGGCTACCAGAATTGGAGGCCCTGCCATCGGCGGAGGGCCTGACGATGGTGGTGAGGGCGGCGTCTACAATGCTGGCCTGAGTGGTGTTGCGCTTTATTTTCCGGGTTTCATCAAGAATTAGCTTCGAACGGGCCTCATAAAACATTGGTAATGGCGTGCATTGCTGAAGGATGGTAGAAACGCCGTCATAGTATTCGTTCAAGCCTATAATAAGTTACATGATCAATCGTTGATTATTGACTGGTGCGCCAATGTTGGAGAGTTGGTCGGTAAACATCTTAAGTTTTTGACAATATGCAGACACGTTGGGGAAATAGTCCTGATGAACGTCCTTGAACTGATTTTCAAGGTATAACACACGTTTAGTTTGGTTGTCGTGAAAGATACTTTCCAAACGTTCCCACGTTTGGCGGGCATTGGCATCAATCTCAATGATTGTGTGCAATAGATCATTAGAGATCGTGTCGTATATCCACTGGAGGACAGCTACATCCAGACAAGACCAAAGTGCATCATTAGAAGTCGAAGTCGAGGGTAGGTCTATGGACTTTGATTTAGGGGGGAGGATGTGGTCGATAACTTCGTAGATACGACAATGGATTTTGAACAGTTCCGCCCACGAGGAGTATTGACCCTTTTTCATCTAAAGAGTTACAAGGATGAAATATTTAATACTGTTGACTGTAAGTGCAGGATGGAATTTGGTTTTATCAGCATGGAAGATGAAATTTAGGAGGAGAAGGGAGGGAGAATGGCCGAAAAAAAGGGTTTCCGTCGGTGTGTGTGTGGCGGCCGAGAGATGAAGTCGGCGGCTAGGGTAGGAGATTTAGGTTGTGGCTTCTGATACCATATAGGAATATGTTCCTTGATTTTCATTAATAATGTACAATATATATAGTAGTACAAGAATCAACCTATTTACAATAAAAATATAATTATACCTAAAATAGATCATCCTAATTACAATAAGAATATATAGTTCTACCTAAAATATGATATATACAATAATACAAGAATATTTGGTAAATATTCTATCAATCATAGTATACATCAAAGGCATAGAATGTAATTTCCAATTTTGATTGTGGAATCTTGAACAAATAGGTTTCACTATATGGGCATGGCAGATAACCGGCAGAGGTACATGCCCTTGCCTGATGACCGGTTACCAGGTAGAGGGCAACCACTTGCATACCCAGAAGCAGTCCTGCTTGTAAATCCTATCGAGCCTGATTTCAAAGGCAATGTGTCTATGTTTTTCTCTTGCAATTATATATACCAATTACCTAGTATGATTGACAATGCTTCTTCTGCATATTCACTGTCAAAGAGGCAACAAGCATTGTATCGGTCCCCTATTTGAGGGAAGAGGCAATCTTGTTCCCTTGTGCAAAAATAAATCCAGTTTTGCCTCCAGTTTAGAATTATCTCCTTCTCAGAACCAAGCTATCCAAGACTCTGAGATCTTGACTTGTAATATGCAGTTGAGTCATTGATACTTGGAATCTTTGGACATTTTGGCAATCCATATCCAATGGACATTACCTAAAAACTCATTTTATTTGTTCTGGTTTGCATTTTGTTCTTTTACAGAGGGGTAGGCATGGTGCTTAAAATGATGGAAGAGAGTAAATCTTTTTTTTAAGTCATTATTATGGTTTAATTTTTATTGATTATGGTCGCAGGTAGATGACAAGTACCAATACTCATGTGAGAACAAGGATCTTAAGGTCCATGGATGGATTTGTATGGATCCACCACTAGGCTTCTGGCAGATTACTCCGAGCAATGAATTTCTATTGAGGGGACCCCTTAAACAGAACTTCACTTCTCATGTTGGTCCAACTGCTCTTGCTGTGAGTAATCACCATCCCCAACCTGAATGATATTATTCTCCCTCTTGAAGTGCTAAGCTTTGAAATACTCAATTAGCAAACATCTCTCCATAGAGACCAACTTAAGCATTGTTTCAGTTTTCCTCTAATTCTAATGTCTCTCATGATGGCACTTTTCAGATGTTTCTTAGTGCCCACTATGCTGGAGAAGATCTGGTGCCAAAATTTGGAGAACGGGATCCATGGAAGAAAGTCTTTGGACCGGTTTTTTTGTACCTTAATTCAGTCTTTGAAGGGGAGGATCCCCTTATTCTCTGGGAGGATGCAAAAGAACAGGTCATGCCGAGTAAAATAGTTTAGCCATAGAACAAAATGAAACTAATTTGAGGTTGTTCTTGCTTATGATAACTAAACTACTGACTGAACAAACCAGATGCTAATAGAAGTTGAGAGCTGGCCTTACAGTTTTCCAGCCTCTGAGGATTTTCCATCGTCATCTCAGCAGGGTAATGTCAGTGGAAGATTGTTTGTCCAAGATAGGTAGACTAAGCTTATTTTTGCTGCCACATTTTTTCTTTCTTTTGGGTGTGATGTTGGGGATGGGTGGGAAAGTACCTCAGGTTATTGGATCTTATTAAATCTATTTTCTTCATAATTAGATACATTGAAGGTGACAAAATACCAGCTGCTGGTGCATATATTGGCTTGGCTCCACCAGGAGGAGCTGGTTCATGACAAAGAATGCAAGATGATTCCAGTTGATCATTCAGAAACAACTTCTATTATTAGTACAAAATGCTATGAAACTTGTTTACAATATTTATGTCACAAAAGTTATTTTTATGGAACTTATTCTCCTAAATAAAATATTTTAACCAACCAAATTTCCGAAAATGTTTCCACCATACCGAACATATACCAAATGCCATAGTTATTAATGAATTTCTAAATTGATGTTTATCAGGAGTACCAATTTTGGACAAAAGCAGATGAGCAAGGGTACTACATAATCAGTGACATATGCGCAGGGGACTATAACTTGTACGCATTTGTCCCAGGGTTTATTGGAGATTACATAAGGGATGCTAAAATCACAATTACCTCTAGTACAAACTCTCCTAATTTGACAACTAACCATCTACTTTCAAGGTCTGAATCAGGATGCAACATAGAGATGAATGATCTCGTGTTTGAGCCCCCAAGAAATGATCCTACACTCTGGGAAATCGGCATTCCTGATCATTCTGCGCAAGAGTTTTACATTCCTGACCCAAATCCTAAATATATCAACAAGCTCTTTGTTGGCCATCCAGACAGGTTAGCTTTTCTTTTCTTCATCGATTGCTTCTCAGGTTATTGGAATTTTGTTTATTCTCATCATCCGTAGGTTTAGACAGTATGGACTACGGGAAAAATACACTGAATTGTACCCAAATGGTGATTTAGTTTTTACAGTTGGCGAGAGTGACTATACAAAAGACTGGTTCTTTGCTCACGTCACTAGGTACAAAATCAGTGTATCAGGCAAGCCCTAATATTTGGAAAAATTATACTCTAACAATTGTGGTTTATCAGGAAAAAGGATGAGAAGACATATCAAAGCACAACATGGCAAATCAAATTCAAACTTGAGAGTGTAAGCCAAAATGGAATCTATACACTAAGATTGGCACTTGCATCAGCAGCTCAAGCAGAGTTACAGGTACGTAGATCATAATTTTTCGTTATACTTCAAGCTTAATTAGATACTGATAAATTTGTACTTTTAGGTTCGACTTAATGATGCGAGCATGAGTAGTCCTCTATTTACAAGTGGATTGATAGGGAAGGATAATGCAATAGCAAGGCATGGAACCCATGGTCTCTATTGGCTGTTCAGTGTGGATATAAAATGTAATCTACTTGTGGAAGGCGAAAACACCATATATCTCACTCAGGCCACAGGAACTACCCCTTTTCAAGGGATCATGTATTAGTACATTCGACTAGAACGACCCCATCTCTATTTTAACAAACCTATTTACTAATCCATTTAATAATTTATTTTTACTTTTGAAATTTATCGAATTTAAAGCCATGATTCTCATCATGTAGCTCAAGCCTGCCATTTGCTAAAATCACAACAACTGTTTTGGTTCGAATTGATGATATATTTTGAATTTCATTTTCTAGTCAACAAACACACCAGAAATAACTAATTCAAATTGGTCGTTCCATTCATCAGTTCAATTTGATAAAAATTAAGTGGTTTTTCGATTATGATTAGCCAAACGCACAAGTACAAGTACACTCAAAATGGGACCAGAGGCAGAAATAAGCCACGAAATAGCAAAAGACCTTAGAAAATTACAGCAAAACAAGAACAAAAGTAACAAGTCTTGGAGCACTGTACTTGCATTGAAGTCTATCCCATTGTGAAAGGACGGTAAAATCATTTCTATACTGATCTAAAATAACGAGCAAAATAAAGATAAAATTAACATATCAAAATCAAATAAAGATGGACATAATTTGGACAAAACATTTAAGACATAACATGGTGGATTAATACCCACTTACACCACCAAATAACACCTAACTTGGTAAAATCCTCAAGAAGATAGTAAGAGCCTGTTTGGATTGGCTTATGTTAAGTGCTTTTAAACACTTTTATAGTGTTTGGGTAAGATAAAAAAAGTATTTTTAAACACTTATTTTTATACCAAAATAACAAAAATAAGTCATAAGTTATAAATCCATCCAAACAAGCTTTAACTTTACTTGCAAATGTTAAGGAAATGTTGAAATCCAACAAAGTGTTTCCAAGCTTTCACAAAGAGATAAAATTCATCATGTGTCATAAACTAGCTATAAAACTCTAATTTCTTACTATTTGGTCAAATGGGATGGTTGGACTGAATTTGAGCTCCTCAAAATAGGTTGAGTTAATAAATGGGATAGGTAATTGACCCGTCCAAAAATTACTCGCTTGAAATGGGTTAAAATTGGGTCCCAACCCATCCAACTCTAACTAAGTTTTAAAATCATTTTTTTGTTTTCTTATACCTTAGTTAAGTACCAAACAAAACTTTGTTCCTCTTACTATGACTATGTATAACATATCAATTTTTTTTTAAAAAAAAAGGTCTTCTTAATAATATTTTGAAAAAATTTCTCATAAGTCAATTTGGATAGCATATCAATGCAGTTTTTAAATGGATTGAATTAGGCAGGTTTAGCGGGTGATTAGCCCATACAAACCTAAACGAGTTGTGCGAGTCGTGATTTTATGGACAACTTTTGCCAGCCCTAATTTGTACCAAGGCTAGAACTAATAATGAAAGACTTAATTGTATGCCCATAACTAACTTACAAGGCTTACAGTGGTAAAATCCTTAACACATCAAATATTTTTAAGTTTTTCATATTGGGGTGTTCCAAAAGTTCCATGTCATCCATAAAACTTGTAATATTTGAAGGTCCTTAGCTTGACTTTTTGTGAAAGACATGCTTGGCATGTTCCTTGAATAATGTCACCTTGATCTACATCATTATCCTCTTCTTCAAAAGAATTCGTACTTGAATTTTCCACACTTACATAAAAAGAGATAAATCACTGACATTGAAAATATTACGGAAAATGCTCATTTGGTAGGTCCAAATTGTAAGCATTATCTCCAATCTTCTCCAGCTCACCTTTATTGAGACTTTTGCTCTGTTATCTCAGGCGTATGGAATAGATTATGATGAGCCATTTGCTCTGTTAGCTCATGTCACCTACGTTTGAACCCTTTTTGTCATTACAACAATCAAGCGGCGGGAACTTTCTCAAATAATTATTAAAAATAATTTTCCTAATGTAGATTAGGAAGAGAAGGTTTCACTAGATATACTTTTTTACCGATAAAGTATATCGTCTTCGTCATGCATTGTATGGTCTAAAGCAAGCTCCATGAGCTTGGTATGTCAAAGTCGATTCAACTCTGAGCAAATTATAGTTTTTTCTAGCTCGCGTGATACTGCTCTCTATGTATGAAAGACAACCCAAGATACTGTTATATTTCTTCTCGATATGGATGATATGATTATCACTTGTGATGATGTTGTTAGCATTGCAGAGGTATAAAGAATTTTTAAGCACCAATTTTTGGATAAAGAGTTTGGGATCTTATTTTTAAGCTTCGAAGTTCTCACCTCTGATGATGTAATTTCTCTCTGTCAAGTGAATTATGCTTTTGATTTATTATCCAAAATCGGTATCAATGATAAAACATGCATAGAGAAAGTCTATTGAGCCTACTAATGGTACATTATTGTCGAATTCCACACTTTACTGAAGGATTGTTGATAGTCTTATCTACTTGATTGTTACTCTTTCAGATAGTGCTTATGTTGTTCACATAGTCATATGCAATACTCCATAAATTTTGGTTAGGTGTTTGTCAGGGACAGGCCATAACACTCGCCCAACGAGTGACAGGGCGAGACAGTGACTCGCCATAGCACTAGCTCGGTGAGTCACAAGTTCCAAAATGCCTACTCTATAAATTCAACACTTAACTCGAATTTTCATTCCACATACATTCCAAACTCATAGAAAAACACTCTTGAAACCCGCTCAAGAGCGTTTTTCTCTCCTCTCAACCTCCCAAAATAAGGTAAGTTCATTCCTAAGATTTCTTTTAGTAATTCTAACATTAAATCATGATTAGTAACACGATTCTTCAACCAAAAACCTAGGATTAACAAGTAATCCTTCTTCAACGATTCAAAACTAGGGTTTGGGTGTTCTTCGTCAGAGAAACAAGATAGTTTATTGAATTAGAACGTTTACATGTATGTAAAGCTTCTATCAATGTGTGGGAATATTGTTGTGCTTCCCCATGCAATGTTATTTCATAAAACCCTATTTTTTTCTCAGAATTAGAAAGTTATATCTTAGTTCATGATAAACCTCAGATACAAATCATATACATATATATATATATGTGTGTGTGTGTGTGTGTGTGTGTGTGTGTGTGTGTGTTTGTGTGTGTTTTGTTGAATCACTCATGTTTCAGATAATTATATTCATGTATATCATTACGATTGTTATGAACCTGTTTGTAATACATGTATGCTCATGTTATCTTTTTCATGAGTTCACAGATACTAGTTATGAACTCAGATTGTTCCATCATATGGATTCTTACATGTTTTCATGTCTCAGAAATTATATACTTATATTTATGAAGATTTTCTAGTAAAACTATCTACCAATCATGTTTATGAAATTCATATGCCTTTAAGCCTACTATGTTCAAGTTTTGCATGAATTCCATGAACTATATTATAAATCACGTTATCAAAATCATGGGCTCAGATGCCATCTACTATCCATGTTCATATTTTTGGGAATTGCACAGATTACCGAGAAGGCTCAGACAGCCTAAAACTATGTATGCCAGCGTAGGATAAGAGTCGCTCCGCCAAGTTAGGACAATTCCTTCATGTTTCTTATTATGAGATATTTTATGGATCCATTCATTTCATGTTCATGTCGCATACCCCGGCAAGGTATGAGATGACTTAGCTAATCGGGCAGAGATCAAACACCACGTGCTCACATGGTGATTACATATCGATTATACTAAGTCTCTCCCACTTAAAAACATGTTATACATGTTACAACTTGATCATGCAGATCATAATCATGTCTAGGTTTTAGTATATTATTTTCAGATACAGCAGTACATATTTAGTTTATAGTTATAGTTCTAGTATACATTTATAGTTTCAGTTTCGGATTACTTCATTTTATCCATGTTTTTTATTTGGGTTGCCCATTCCCCGAGCACCCCACTTACAATTCTTTCATTCAGTTACTTTACATGCTAGTACAATTTAAATGTACTGACATCCCTGTTGTCCAGGGCCTGCATTTCACGATGCAGCCGCGGATTTTCAGGATAACAATTTGCTTGTTAGGACTTTATCGTATCAACTACTGGGTGAGACCCATTTATTTTGGGGTGTTGTCTTTACTTTCAACAGTCATGTCATGTTAGATAGTCAGGTATGTTGGGGGCCTTGTCCCAATAATAGTCCAGTGTTTTCATATTCATGTCAGAAGTTTCATAGACTAGTCAGTTTTTAGTATTCAGATGTGTTTAGCCTTGTGGGATACACTATTATGTTTTGAGACTATTTCCGCATTTTTGATTCAATAATATTTTCAGTATTATTATTATTATGCCTCATGTTTTACTCAAATTTTTCATGTTTTAGTTTATATTCCGCATCAGTACATGTCTCATGTTAGTTCAGCTAACCATGTGGTTCACCCAGTCACATGCAGTTAGGCACCGAGCGTCATGTTACGTCCAGGCCATGGTTTGAGGTGTGATAAAGCTTGGTATTAGAGCCTAGGTTCAAGTGTCTTAGGGAGTCTATGAAACCATGTCCAGTGGAGTTTCCTTTATATGTGTGTGTCGGCCACGCATATAAATGGTTAACTACCAAGATATTAAGGATTATGTCATTTCTTTCATACTCTAAATCGTGCAATTAGAGTTATGCCTTCAGGAACTTTTCTAACTCATGCCATAAAACTTAGAACAATAAGTAATGGATGAGACTTGAGATGATAAAGCTTAGAGCAGTAAGTAATGGATAATATCTTCCTATCAAATTTTGAACGTATCAAATGCACATGCGGCGAGCAGGAAATCCAAAGTCCAAGTAAGGATGATTACACGCCGGGTAGTGCATGTTAGTAATGGATGAGACTTGAGATGATATTGAAAGTGGGACAAATTCACAGTTACTATCGACCAAGAGCATAACCCTGATCAGAAAGTACAAGGCAGTTATCATGTTTTATGGATATCAATTTACCTCAGTTACCAGTTATACACTCTCTTAGTTAGGAGGATTATGGTTATTCAGTACGCAAGTATTCAGTTATTTAGTTACCATACCTCTACTTTTCAGTGTATCCAGATTCTTGTGACTTGTGAGTATACAGTGATGCCTATGTGTGCTAAAAGAAAGTGTAAGTAACGATGACATTAGAAAAATCTCTGCATGTTTTACATCCGGGTTAAGAACCAAGGCTTGCCAAATGGCTCATGAAGTAATTTATCAGGTGATAGTACCGTCTAAAAGAAAAATTCGGGCATGGTAATATATACATATGGTCTAAACCTTATATAATAGGTTTATTTTGATTTTTGTTCATGAAATCACAAGTCTGAGGGTGATAGCTCAGATTAAAGACCCTACAAAGTAATATGTTATGAAGTTAGGCGTATCGGGCATAAACTGCATATGATAGTTTTGACAGAAAAGAGCCTAAGGGAAAAATACATAGAAGTCAAAGACGTTTGATATTACAGAAGATGTGTTTTCGTAAGACCCATGCACATGGACAAGAATATATGATGTACGAAAGGAGGACCATGGAAACAGAAGACCAAAATCTTTTCTAAGTAGTTCGAGACAAAGGGAGCTCGCCAAGCATGCCCCATGGCCTATAAGCCTCACTCGGCGAGGTAGTGTAAAAAAATTTATTGACTAAGTCTTGGGCACAATTTTAATTGGTTCAAGTATTATTCAGATTAGAACTAGAAAGCACTACGTTAGTAATTTACTATAAGGAGTATATACTATTATGAGATAAGAAGATTTGACAGGTCCTTCTTAGGTTATGTGATTAAGTGTTTACCCCAGATGTGTATAGTCTAATATGACTTTGAAGTGTATAGAATGTTTGGGGTTAGGTATTCCAACTTTTCATTTAAGGCATACAAAATTTTCCTAAGTGTGATCCATGTCTATAGTTCAGACAAGATAGTATACGACCATAGAATAGGGTCAAATGATGAGGGATGTTAGAAATAACCTTATATTTCACTTCAGTTATGTAGAGCAGAATAAGAGATCATGATACTAGCATATGGTTAGTAGAAGAATACTATGTAAGTTTCAGTAGGTACAATGAATTAGTAATTTCAGCAGAGCTAGTAAGTGGGTAACAATTTGAATACACCGAATGTGTGTTAGAATCGAAAAAGTTTAAGTTAAACATAAAGTACGATGACAATGGGAGAAACAAAAATTAGCTATGCAGTAAGAGGGAAAACTACAGAAGAATAGGCTTTAAGCGTTATCAAGAAGGGGTTTCCTTAAGATTGACAATGTGAGCAAAGTTAAGTCATTAAGAAAGAATAAGCCAATAATTCAGCCCATGTAAGTAATTTAGTTCCCATTTCATGTAAGTAATTAAGATTTCCTAGTAAGGAAGATTACTCAAAAGTGAGTTGAAAAATGAGTCGTCAGTGATGTATTGTACAAAAAAGATTGCAGAAGATAAAGAGAGTTAGTTGTATCCCAATGAGAGAGAAGGATCCGCAAGTATAAGAACTTAACCTTTGGTCTAAGGGAGAGATATGTAAATCGTCAGTAAGTCCAGTTGGATACTTGAAACTAAAGAGATATCATGAGATATTAAGAACCTCGGTTTAGTAATGAGGGCATAATGAGATAGTCTTCATAAGGAATGTGCCATGAGTGTACAAGAAACGTGAAGTGAGAAGAACGATCATCGACCAACTTGTGTTATGATCAGTTATTATTAATTAAGGGATCACAGAAAAGCTATAAGATCATTCTAGTTATGTGTCATAGGGGTAGTGTCATTTTATGAGAGTCTAATCTTCAGGGTGTTGGTCAAAGACTTAGGGCACAACAATACTATGAGTATTTCAGGAAGTATCTCATAAAGAAATCAAGTATGATAAGTTAACTCTTGTTCAGGCAGACAAGAGAATCGGGGTGAGAGAAGGTCTTTGTTTAACAGACATAGAAGTTCAACTTTAGGACCCTAAAAATGGTAGAGTTTTGTACAAAACATAGCCAAATGCTTCTTAGTAGAAAAGAAAAGAGGAAGACAGTTTCATGATCCCTATCAATTGCAATTAAAGAAAGGGATTAACAAGCATAAACCCATGGCTTTTGAAATAAGGAGGAGATGATGGTACTCTAAGGTACCAGGGAAAATAAATGAGTCCCAGATGTAGATTGACGCAAAGAGAGGATTATAACAGAGGCACACAGACTAAGATATTCTACCTACCCAAGCTCTATTAAAATGTATCATGATCTTGAGAAGAATTATTAGTGGAATGACATGAAAAACTAATGTAGCAGATTGTGTGACTAACAAATTGTCAACAAGTGAAAGTCGAGCATCAGAAGCCTGGTGGTTTAGCACAGAATACAAATATTCTTGAAAAGTATATGATAAATATGGGCTTTATAACTGGTTTACCTCGCTAATTTCGAAAGCATGATTCGATTTAGATGATTATAGGGCAACATATTAAGTCAGCACGCCTTTGCTAGTAAAGACCACAGATTCAGCAAAAGATTATGCTGGGTATTATATTCAGGAAATTGTCAGATTACATGGGACTCCAGTTTCCATTATTTCGGATTATGGTGTTCAGTTCACATCAATTCTTAGAAGTCCTTTAGAAAGGATTGGTACCAATGTAAATCTCAATACCACTTTTCATCCTCAAACAAATGGTCAGGCATGGTGCATTATCTAGATGTTCAAAGATATGTTGAGAGCATGTGTCCTAGACTTTAATTATAATTAGGATGATCATTGCCCTGCACAGAGTTCGTTTCTAATTATGGATAGCATGCCAGTATCAAGAAGGGACAATTTGAGCCTAGTATGGGCGAAATTGTATATCACATAGTGGTTGGTATAAAGTTGGGAAATTTTTCATGTTACAATCGAGTGTTCCTTAAAGTTTTTCTTATGAAAGGCATCATGTGATTTGAGAATAAAGGGAAACTCATCCCCAGGTATATTCAGACCATACATGATCCTACGAAGGGTCGACCTAGTGGCTTATAAGTAAACATTTCCACCAGAGTTGGTCATCGTACACCCAGTGTCATGTTATACCATTCATGTTTCCAGTACTCAAATATTCATGCCAGTTCAGCACTCATATATTCATGTCAACTCAGTGCGAGATATTCATATCAGTTTAGTACTCAGATATTCATGTCAGCTCAGCATCAAATATTCATATCAGTTTAGTACTTAGATATTCATGTCAGATCAGTACTTAAACATTCGTGCAAGTTCAGTATCCAGTCAGTTCAGCATTTATTCAGTTAAGTACTCATTCAGCTTACTCATTCAGTTCAACATTTATCCAGTTAGTATTTATTTAGTCTAGTAATTCGTTAGTTCAATAAACATTCAGTCCAGAATTCAGGAAACCATATCCTTAAGGTGTGCAAGTTCGACTATGAGAACTATGACCCATCATTTGAGGACGAATGATCCCAAAGGGGAGATAATGTAACACTCCATAAATCCTGGTTAGTTTTGAATATGTTAAATGCATATTAGTGTGATATTTTAATAATGCAAAGTCATATCGGATGATTTTGGGTGGAAATAGTTGGTTTGAAATCAATACAAATAGTGAGGTGCATAAGGTTTGATAGAAATCGACCAAATTCGACAAGTCTGCCTTGCAGATCCGTTTCGTGCAAATCCATTGAGAATTTTGAAAACATAAAATATGAAAGGTGTATGCCTTTGAAATATCTTTGTAATGATAGGTCGCCCGACCCAAATGAAGCTCTACCTAAAAATTATCACCATTTTACTGAGACGATGTTGGTATTGTCGGAAAAAAGTAAGATTTTGACTAAGTGTGAAATGAGCAGAGACACTCGCTTGGTGAGTGCCATAGTGAGTCAGGGTGTTACACCCCTCAAATTTGTACATGGGATTCGTGATGATTTTGTTAAGTAAAGTTAGAAGGAAGGAGTATTTCCTTTGAGATTAGGGGAGTAATCGCGACAACTCTATCTTTTTACGTTCACTTGAGTGCGATAAAGGTTGAGCTAGACTATGATGAGTTGAGCCTTTTCCAATGGATATCTATTTCTTAGTAGATCATCAAGAAGGTGTGGGGAGGTGTAGAGGCCATTGGGATTGAAGACAACAATCCTCGAAAAAGTTCAATGAAATTAAAGTGATATGCTAAGCATTTCACATCGCGAATGAGGTCTGCCTTGCGAATGGGGCCACATAAAGAAAGCCAAAAGTCAAGAAGTTTCTGGGAGAATATGCAACTGTATATCGGCCCACATATAGGGTCGCATCCCTGAAGCAGTAGGTGGTGGAATCCCCATTTAAAGAGGTGGCAGCCTCATTTCTTCATTTAGCATGATAAAATTAAGTCCCCAAACCCCCCTAAGAGCCTTGTAGATGTTATTCAAGGTTCAAAAACATATCATAAGTAATTTGAGTATGATTCAACTCCTACAAGTGATGAAAGCTTGAAGAGGATCTCTCTTAGTGTGGTGTGGTTGTTGGGTGTTGTCTCAAGCTCAAAAGAAGTTGTGGTTGAAGTTTTCCAGATTCCTCAAGGTATGTTTACCCTCTTGTTGTTATGTTCAAGATAGTTTTTGTGTTGGTTAAGTTGGAAAATTGAAGAACTACACTGATGAGGCAAGAAGATGATTTAGGAAAGTGTTGTTGTCTTATTAAGTTGCTGGAAGTGTATGCATAGTTTCTTATGGTTGGAAATTTCTAGAAATAGTATAATCATGATGTATCAATACATGATCATGATCTTTAATGTGTTGGATTGTTTATGGAAGTGAGCTGAGAAAGGGAAGAAAAGAACTAAGTTTAACTTTAAATCTAGCATAACGACGATCGTAGTTACTACTAGTTGTGAAAGTAATGTTTGTATATTTGTTTTGGGATAGATCAAAATGTGTTACGGAACGGTTACGTTACCTTGTTGAGACAAGATAATCAAAGGTATGTGAAGACTATTCTTTCCTTTTATTTCGGCATAACTTCTTTAATGATGTAGTTTGATTCCATCGCACAAAGATGTCCTAGTTATAGAAATCGCATTTGGGTTTCCATAACCCTATCTTAGTAACTTTCCTTGTTGATAATGAGTTGCAGTTAGCCATATTTATCTATGTAGTAGAATAATAGGAAGCATGACTATATACAACATAGAACGATAGTTGCCTTGGAGGCTATGATGTTTGCCTTCGGGGATATTGGCCATATAGATTGCCTTCGAGGTTACACATATGCGCGCTTGCCTGCGGGGCTATACAGACACAGATTTCCTTCGGGGCTATTCATCTATGTATAAGTTCCTTATATGAGGCAAAGTAATGGATACTAGGTTGTGTAGTTAGTAGACGGCAGAGGCAGGTAAATATAGCTAGTTATCATTTAGTAGCTCTTCAGTTCATATTCAGATTACTTTACATTTCCGTACAGTTCAATTACATTCACCTTACATACTCGGTACATTATCTGGTACTAACGTCCTTTTCCTGGAGACGTTATATTTATGTCTGCAGGTTCAGATAGGTTGTAGGAAGGATCACACCAGTAGGATCCGTCGAGTATCAACTTTTGTGGTAAGCTCCAGATCATTCAGAGTTGTCAGGTCTAGTTTTTGTGTATTTACATATCATAGGCAGGTCGGGGGCTTGTTCCTGTCATGATATATTTATGACTCGCTTGAGGCTTATAGACATGCCCTGTACAGTCAGTAGTATCAGTATGGTGGCCTAGTCGGCCCTTGTACATAGTCTATTTTGGGATTATGCTGCTTGCGGGGACAAGGTAGGCCTCATTGACTGCCTAGTCATGTAAATAGATGTGTTGGGATAGTCCTGCCCCAGTCTTATTGTTCTTTGTTTACAAATATCTCAGTTTGGCCTTGCCGGCCCAAGTTGATGTTACGTTTATAGAATAACCTCAGTGGCCTAGTTTACCTTTTTAGGCTCAAATTGCGGGTTCAGTTTGGTACGATCATACCTAGAAAGGTACCAGGTGTCAGCCATACCTCACCAAGGTTGTGGTGTGACAAATTGGTATCAGAGCAGGTCGTGTCCTAGGGAGTCTACCAGTTGTATCTAGTAGAGTCTTTGATTATACATGTGTTGCGCACCACATTTATAGATAGGAGAATATAGAGTATTTAAGAAGTTGGTTAACTTTTTTTCTGATCTCAAATAGTGCTATAGAGAATATAAGCAATTAAAGTCTAATTCATGTTTTTTATACAAATCATTCAGGAATGACTAATAGTAGGCGGGCTTCAACTACTCAGAGAATTGGTGCAGAGGTAGGAGAGGGTACGAGTCATGCACCACCTGATAATGTGAATCAACATGAGTCCTAGGGAGAGACACCCCCTCAGCCACCTCCACCTCTTCTGCCACTAGAGGATCCTCAAAGAGATGCAGCACCACCAGTTCAGCCTTCAATCCCTCCTCCTACAACCTCTGACCAGGATATTAGGAGTGTGATACACTTACTATCTTACATAGTAGCTACAAACAGGCAGATAGGAGTACCATCTAGTGCTGGATCTTTAGAAGGACCAGAGAGTTCGAAGGTTAGGGAGTTTATCTTATTGAACCCTCCAGAGTTTTACAGGGTCAAATACGAACGAGGACCCTCAAAATTTTATGGACCATCTCTAAAGAGTTTTCAGAGTTATGCATGCTATAGAAATGAAAGCAGTTGAGTTGGCAGCCTTCAGGTTGCGGGATATCACCATCCTCTGGTATGAGGCATGGGAGCGGTCTAGGGGAAAGGATGCCCCGCCGACTGTTTGGGAAGAGTTTGTAGAGGCCTTTCTAGACCATTATCTACCTTGGGAGATCCTAGAAGCCCAAGTTGATCAGTTCTTGACTCTGCAACATGGGAATATGAGCGTTCAAGAGTACAACCTTCGATTTGACTCATTGGCAAGATATGCCCATGCTTTTGTTGATACGATGTGTGCTCGGATTCATCAATTCATATCAAGTCTGGAACCAGAGTATGTTGAGGCGTGTACTACAACTTTCGTGTATGAAAGTATGGATATATCTCATATACAAGCCTTCGCTCAGAATTTGGAGAAGCATCAAAAAATTTACTAAGTCTCAAGAGGAGCCCTAGGTTGGTTCCAGGCCACTGTAGTTCAGACGTCAACCCAGGTCGCAGTCATAAGGTTATGCTCCATCATAACTAGGTCAGAGCTCTCGTGCATCAGGCTCGCACAGGCAGCAGAGTGCAGATCATATGGAACCTACCCCTACACGTTGTGGTACTTTCGGCAGAAGGCATTATGGAATGTGCAGGTTAGGATCAACCGCTTGTTATACGTGTGGTTGTGAGGGTCACATGATAAGGGATTGCCACGACAAAGGGCAAGGTATCATGGCTCAGCCAACTGACTCGGTAGCAGGATCATCTGCTTAAGTGCAGCCCCCAGGGCAAGGGTCCCAATCTTCTACTGGTAGAAGTCGAGGCCGAGGTGGAACCTCTAGTTCATGCGATAGTCAGAACCACGTCTATGCTTTAGCCAGTCAACGAGACCTTGAGTTTCCTCCAGATGATACTGCAAGTAGAGTGAATTTCCACCCATATAGTAAATATATATCGACCAGTTCCATATTTACTTTCTCTGTAATGCCTAATTAGTAGGGAAGAATCGATATATTACTAGAGTTATAAATTAAGTCGTTCGTAATGTTCAAGCCAAGGATCAAGTTAGCTATTGCTAGATAGTTCTTAGAGGGCGGTACGGTAAGGATATATAACCATTAGACCTTAGTCGAATATATAAGAATAGACAAAATAGCGTTAGATCTTAAAGATACGCTGGCATTTTGCTAGGCTTAAAGTGAAGTATAGGAAAACGACGTCGAAAGTAGATGGACTAGATACCAGGACAAATCTGAGAGGAACATGAGATAGAACAAAACCGTGTGTCTAATTCAAAGGGAAATTTTGAGGGAGGATATTTGTAGACTTACTCGGAGAAATGATGATCTTTTCTAGCAGAACGCAAGATAGAGAGTTCGAGAAATAAAGATTCCAGTTAAGTGATCTAAGGGTACCCATCTAGAAAAGAATAGTAGGACTAAAATGTACTACGAGGATAAGAAGAGAATTGGTATGCTGCAACATGAGATCCCAATTGGGAGTAATATACATGTCAAAGTATCCTAGAAAAATAATTTTCGCAAATCCTTTAAGGGTTAATATTCGAGGACGAATGTTTCTAAGAGGGAAGAATGTTACACCCCTCAAGTTTGTACGTTGGATTTGTGGTGAGTTGGTTAAGTAAACTTAGAAGAAAGGAGTATTTCCTTTCACATTAGAGGAGTAATCGCGACAAATCTACCCTTTTTATGTTCGCTTGGGTGCAATGAGGATTGATCTAGACTATGGTGACTTGAGCCTTTTCCCATGGATATCTATTGCTAGGAGAGCATCAAGAAGGTGTCAAGAGGTGTAGAGGTTATTGGGATTGAAGATAACACCCCTAGATGAAGTTTTATGAAATTAAAGTGATACACTAAGCATTTCGCGTTGCGGATGAGGCTGCATAAGGGGAGCCAAAATTGGAAAAGTTTTTGGGAGAAGATGCGGCCGCATATGGGCCCACATATGGCCATATACGATGTATATGAGGTAGCATCCCTGACGTTGTGGGGCGGTGCAACCTCTATTTAAAGAGGTGACAACCTCATTTCTTCATTTAGCACGACAAAATTAAGTCCACAAACCCTCCTAAGAGCCTTGTAGCTATTATTCAAGGTTCAAGAACACATCCTAAGTAATTTGAGTAGGATTCAACTCCTACAAGTGATGCAAGCTTGAAAAGGATATTTCTTAGTGTGGTGTGGTTGTTGGGTGTTGTCTCAAGCTGAAAAGAAGTTGTGATTGAAGTTTTCCAGATTCCTCAAGGCATGTTTAACCTCTTGTTGTATGTTCAAGATAGTCTTTGTGTCTCACTTTTTCAGTTTCTTGGACCCACAACATTTCCATACAGAACCATAAGTGTATGAATGCAATGAGAGTTTAAGGCAAGAAATCATGATGTAATGAGATGCAACCAAGTATACAGATAAAATATCACTTGCTTTCAAGAATTCAATAATCACGTGTATAATCCAAGTACAATCAGGATATCATATCGAAAGCATGTGTGATGAATAAACACATCAACATCAAATATGGCGATAAACCCGCATAATGGCGACAAGCCCAATCAACAATCGAAACCAGCATAAGGTTGATTCTCCAAATCACCCATCATCACAGTTCAACACCGGTACCCATTCAAACGTTCATCATAATCATTTGAATGGGACCCCGAAACACGCTCAATACCCCTCAATATTTATAAAATAATTACATACTTCTATCGGAGTCTAGTGAAAGTATATCGTAGCCTACCTCAAAGTCGAACAGGTGTCAGAACTATCCGACTTGCGTCATTCCTTTTCGTATCATCCCCGAATGAGCAACGTCTAACAATTATAAATTATATGTTAACACATTGTTGTAATGATACCAAACATGTCTTGTAAGGAATTCAGGCCAAAATCAAATCTATAACCTTATCACATACCTCGAGGGTCAAAATGGTAATTTTATTGAGAAATCAAGTTCAATATTATCATAATAGTGTTCTATGGGTTCGCACGAGTCGAACAACAACCATATTGCTATAATTTAGTCCAAAACCCCAAAAGTGACTCCGGGCTCACAAGGGAAAAATTGAAAATTTAAGTTAAAAATACGTTACCCATAATATAAATAGTCATAATCCAAGGTTTCATGGAATTTTAACCGCAATTGAGTCTCCAATTTCACGACTTTGTCAAAACCCATGAATCGAATGTTTGAAAAATCCGGATTGAAATCGAAATTTATGTTAGAAATAGTTTACACAAGGTTTAAACAAGCCAAAACCTAAAATTTACTCAAATCCAACCATAATTAATTGAAAAAAAAAACTCAAATTTCAACTTAGGGTTTAAAACCCAATTTTTTTCCCAACCAAACACAAATAAAATTGATAACCAACGGAAATAATATTAAAGAAACATCAAAATAAAGGTTGTATACTTACTCCCTTGTTGAGACGAGAACAACTCCACAAAAATCACCTCAATTGGAGCTCTAGAACTCAAGTTATGTGCAAAATACTAAATGGACGTGGTCTGATTTTGTTTAACACAGTGATTTTTGGATTAGTGACCGGATTTCCGCTTCAGCGATAACGCATTAGAGACCAGATTTTCGCTTCAGCGACCATGCATTAGCGATCGAATTTCTGCTTCTGCGATCACACCAGAAACCAACAATTTTCGCCGACACTAAAATGATCATAACTCCCTCATACAATCTGAATTTGGATATGATTTTTATGGACCCGATGGATCTGGATCCGGATCTGGATACATGTATGAAAAATGAATCTAAATCTGTATCTAGTAGTATCCGGTCCAGATCCTATCCGTGGCCATCCCTAGTTTTCATGTCTTAAAAGCTAACTCCTTTGGGAAGTTAATCAATTGAAAATGACATACAGTAAGATAAAGATTAGTTTACCTCCTCAATCTTTAGCAAATTGATAAATTAGTTTCAGAATATGACTATTTAAATATATATATATATGTTATGATTATTAGTTCATGCTTAAATAATGGTCTGTATTAGTCCATCTTTGGAATTCTTATATTTGAGGAATTGTGTTCATGTTCGCTGGTCTAGTAAAGAACTTGGTTGAACCTTTTAGAGTGCGCAAAAAATAATATACATGATGTTTGTATTATTCTGATTATCTTTGTGATGTGTGGTTTAATTTTGGTATAATATTCTAATTCTTTTTCCTCTGTTTATTACGCATGTGACAATCCAATGAGTCCCAACGGACTCCACTCCCTCATTGCATATTCTGTGTTGGGCTAGAATCCCAACACCCCATTAGATCGAGTCAGCCCCACGTTAGCGGCATCAGTTAGTGAGCAGCAAATGAATTGGTCCTAAAGACCTAAGTCATGACAACATTAGCAGCCGATAGAACGCCAATCGGTAAAAATGGTTAGAAGGCCCATTCATGATTGAAAATGATTTAGAAATTAGGATTTCGTTTATATACGTGGGCCAATATACCCACTAGCCCATTTGCTTAATCTTATTTAATTTTATATTTGTATTTGTTTTAATTATAAAACTAATTAGTGGAACCTTTAAACTAGAATTTAATTATGTAGAGTGTCTTTTTCTTTATGCCTCTTAAAAAAATAAAAAAATCACTTTTGGATAAATAATAAAAGGTCTTTGAATATTTCGGTTATTCCATTATATATGTTTTTAAATCAATCTCTTTATTTAAAGTTTTGTGAAACATTTTGAAAACATGAAATTGGTTCAAGTTCTTAAAATGATATAGTCTTGAAATAATAAACATTTTCCAACTCAAGTTTAATTACCGGTTAATAACTAGAAATCCTTTATAACCAAGGTTTGGGAAAAAGGGAATAGGATGTTGGTTGACCTATTATTTATAAACAAAGAGTTTACTTTGATAGAATTATATTTTATTTCATATAAAAACAAATATTTTACTATCTCTTTGTGGAAAAATAATGAATTTTACAAAAGGGGATTCTGCACTCATATTTTAAAAGTGTTGTGTGAAATGCTAATTTTTGGCGAAAAATGATTTGAATGACAATATATACTTACAATATTTTAAACACTTTAAGCAATTAAAAGCAATGTTTATCAAGATCTGAGGTCAAACGTATCTTACAGATTCTTAATATCGGGGTGCCTAACACCTTTCCCGAAGGATCATTTGAACCCTTACCCGAACTCTGATTTAATTTAGGATTTTTCTTTTATTTTTAACAAATCCTTTGAAATAAGATTTTAATAATTTTCATATAAATTAGGTGACGATTTCAAATAAAATAAATTTCAAGAGTTCACAAGTTATTCAGTAAATTTTATGTCCCTCTGCGTATAAGTGAACCGTAACAGTAATTCCTCAAAAATTCATTGTTGACATTATGTTGGGACACATTCCATCCCTTTTTATGGCAACTGTAAGAAAACACCTGATAGTGATCATTTTGACCACTGAAAAATATATTTTTGTGTAATCAATCCCCTCTCTTTAAATGTCCCCCTTGACCACTAACCTTGCCTTCAATTTTCCACTGTTCCATCAGAATTGTGTTTTATCTTGTATACTTATTTGCAAGGTTAAAGCCTTTTTTTCCTGGTGGTAGATCAACAAGATCCCATGTATGATTAAGTTCAAGAGCTGCGATTTCTGTGTCCATGGCTTTTCTCCAATCAGGATAAGAGGAAGCGTGGGCAATAGTACTAAGTTCTGAGATAGTAGATAAAAACTACAACATATGTTGATTGTTGATGGATAAGGCTCCAAAAGAATAGAAAGTGGGTGTAGTAGGATGAATGAAACAAGAAGAGGTTAGGTCAGTAAGGAAAATACTATTGCAGACAAAGTCATCTAGATAAACATGTTTGTGTGGTATTCTATTAGATTTCCTAGTTGGGAGAGCATGAATGATAGAAATAGGAGAGATAGAGGACAAATGTGGAGAAACAGGTGCATTCATAGAAGAAGAGTTGTTTGAAAGAGGTGATAAAGAGTCAATAGATGAATGGGGATTGGGACTGGTTGGTGTTTGAAATTGTAAAATGGAAGAGGGTGCAGAGATAGAATGATTCAGAGATTCATCAGTACCCTAGGAAGGTGAAAATGGAATGGGTAAGGGAAATAGTGATGATGGTGTAGATGTGAGTTTATTAAAACGGAAATGATTTTCATGGAATTATACATCTCTAGAAACAAACACCCTCTTTGCATCCATGTCCAAGAGCTTGTATCCTTTCTGATTTTGAGGATAACCCAAAAAGACATTTAATTGCTCTTGGATCAGATTTTTCCCTTTCTTGTGCCAAAGTTGACACATAACATAGGCAACCGAAAGATTTCAATTCAGTGTAGGTAGGAGGTTTACCAAACAGGATCTCAAAAGGAGTTTTACCTTGTAACACTCTAGAAGGCAGTATGTTTATTAAGTGTGTAGCAGTTCAGACACATTCTCCCCAATAGCATATAGGAACTTTGGATTGAAAAATTAAACTTCTTGCAATTTTCAATAAATGCCTATGTTTCCTTTCTACTATCCCATTCTGGTAGGGTGTTACAACACAAGACCTTTGATGAATGATTTCTTTAGAAGAGAGAAATACTGCTTTCTGAGTGTCTTTTCCCAATTCCAAGACATTATCAGACCTGATACACTTCACTTTAGAGTTGAATTGTCTTTCCACCATAGCAAAAAAGTTCTTCAATATTGGGAATGCATTAATTTAGGTACTCATTAAGAATGTTCATGTACACTTACTATAGTCATCAACAATATAAGAAAATATTTATATCCATTGTAAGTGCAAGCTTTGTATGGGCCTCAAGTATCTATACGAATGAGATAAAAAATATTAGTCGTTTTGATTTGACTTGTGGGGAAGAGATCCTGTTTTGTTTATCTTTAGGATATACATCACAAACAAAATTAAAGTTGGGAAGAAAAATGTATGAAACTAAATCTTTCATTACAGAATAGGGCACATGCCCCAGTCTTACATGCCAAAGATTAACAAAAGGAATAGAATTAACTGAAACTGGTAAAACTCAGGATTAGACTTAAGAATGGAATTGCTTCCTTTTTTAATTGAAATTACATCTTGACTTGCCAAACTCTTAAACCTAGGAACTAATAGGCGGAAACAGGTACAATACTTCCTTAACTTCACCAAAAGCTTGAATGTTCCTCAAAATGTCTTGTAAGAGACAGTCACTAGGAGTGAATAGAAGGTTACAATTGATTTGAATAGATAACCTATTAATTATAATTATTTGACTTGCCCTTGATATTGTTTTGCCTTTGTGAATTAAAAATCTTTTGGAAACCCATGGAGTCTATAGCAATCATCTTGAATGTGGCATGTCTTCCCACAATAAGTACAACTTACATTTGGATTATATTTTGTTTTTCTTGGTCTAAACTTTTGAGCAGTTGGTTTTCCATTTCTCTGTGCATTTCCTCCATATTTTGGTGTTGGATATCCTCCCCTATTTTTCGGGTTCACAAAATTTGATGGATTTGCAAATTTCTGGTTGTTTCTTCCTTGTCCAGTTGCCATGAAAGATGAAACATCAGAAGAAAACTATCCATTGACATAGACCCCCATTTGATTTTTAACTTGTAACAAAAGAGAGTAGGCATGGTCTATGCTAGGGAGCGGATTCATCATGATGGTTCCTCTTGCTTGTGCATAAGCATCATTTAAGCCCATTAAGAATTGCATCAACTTCTGGTTTTTCAGAGATTTGGCCATCTTGACCTTTCCTTCACACACACAAACAACCTCTTGCAGAATTGTAACATAAGGTTACGTACAATAGACCCTTGTGGTCTGACCCTTCTCCCGATCCTGCGCATAGCGGGAGCTTAGTGCACCGAACTGCCCTTTTTAGACAAATAATGTACACTTGTCCTCTTATTATTTGTCTACATTGTAACAAAATAACTAACTAAAGTGTCCTCATGTGCTCATCACGTGAAGGAGGGTTCTTGGAAGGCAACAGTTGGCCTTGCAAACCAACGGATGTAATTGCGTCTTGGTCTTTAATGATCAACGGGCTTGATGTTGCCACATGTGAGTTTAAGCATTGTGTTGCTTTCCTTGTTTTGTCTGTGAAAGAAATAATCCCCTGATTATTTTCATTAATGAATGAGTATATATACAATTTACAATTTTCATAATATGAAAAATCCTATTCCTATTCTATTCCCAAAATACTATTATATTTGTACAAAAATTCTATAATTATGGTAAGTGTACAATGCTAATTATATACAAAACCTATTACCAAAATTACCATAATTACCATATACACGGTGTGTATACCGTGTATATGGTGGTATATTTTCACACCCCCGTAGTCATAGTGGGTGGTCTTCGTACGCTGAGACTGTCCCGAAAATCTTCAAAGAGGACCGAGGGAAGACCCTTAGTGAAGATGTCGGCAACTTGATACCTGGAAGGAACATGTAAGACGCGTACTTGTCCACGGGCTACCTTTTCGCGAATAAAATGGATATCCATCTCAATATGTTTAGTGCGTTGGTGTTGAACCAAATTCCAAAAAAGATATACGGCACTAATATTATCACAATATACCAAGGTAGCTTTTTGAATGGGAAAGTAAAGCTCTAAAAGAAGATTACGTAACCAACATGATTCAGAAACCACATTGGCCACCCCTCGATACTCGGCCTCTACACTGGAGCGGGATAGGGTAGCATGTCGTTTGGCAGACCATGAGACTAAGTTATTGCCAAGAAACATACAGTAGCCAGATGTAGAGCGTCTGGTGTCCGGGCAGCCACCCCAATCAACATCGGTATACGAGACAAGTGTAGAGGCTGATGACAGATATAGATGTGAACCATAGTCAAGTGTTCCCTGGATGTATCGGATAATGCGTTTGAGTGCATTCATGTGCTCCACCCTAGGATCATGCATAAGTAGACACATCTGTTATACGACATACGTAATATCCGGTCTCGTGAAAGTAAGATACTGAAGAGCTCCAGCAAGACTGCGATAGTGAGTGGGATTCTCGTAAGGTGAGCCAGCCGCAACACCTAGCTTGGGATTGCTATCAACTGGAGTAGAAGTAGACTTACACGACTGAAGAGCTCCAGCAAGACTGCGATAGTGAGTGGGATCCTCGTAAGGTGAGCCAGCCGCAACACCTAGCTTGGGATTGCTATCAACTGGAGTAGAAGTAGACTTACACAAGGAAATACCAGCGCGCTCAATGATCTGAACAGCATACTTCCGTTGGGATAAGAATAACCCACATGCATGACGAGTGACAGCAATCCCCAAAAAGTAACTCAAGGGCCTCAAGTCTTTCATAGCAAACTCAAAACTGAGCATGGTCATGATAGACTTGCGCAAAAATTCAGAAGAGGCAGTCAAGATAATATCATCCACATATAATATAATATAAGCCTGGAAAGTACCACGACGATATATGAACAATGAATTATCAGACATGTTGTGAGAAAACCCAATAGATGAAACATAGTCTGCAAATCTCTTATACCAAGCTTGTGGGGCCTGCTTAAGCCCATACAAGGACTTCTTCAATAAACAGATATGATGAGCATATTTGGGGTCTCGAAAACCCAAGGGCTAATGCATGTAAATGGTCTCCTTAAGATCACCATGTAATAAGGCATTCTTCACATCTATCTGATGAATGGGCAATGCCTTTGAAACAGCCAGACTGAGAACAATGTGAATGATAGACGGTTTGACCGCTGGACTAAATGTCTCACCACAATCCACGCCAACCTACTGAGTCTTACCACCACCTACAAGACGAGCCTTATGTCTCGCAAAAGAGCCATCAGAATTATCTTTATGAGTAAAAATCTACATAGACCGAATAATATTAACAATAGAAGGATGGAGGACCAACTCCCACGTCTTATTTTCAGTAAGAGCATTATATTCGTCGGCCATAGCCAATTTCTAATTCGGGTCATTTAAGGCAGACACGGGGTTATGTAGTAGAGGAGATTTAGAGAAATTAGAATTGAGATTAAAATGTTGTTTTGGTTTAAAAATACACCTTTGACTACAAGTGACTGGCCCATGACTCGAGGAGGAAGCGGGTGGATTATGGGCAGTGGGTGGACTGCTAACGGACTGGCCAGCAGACAGTAGGCCTACTGGCCCAAAATTGGAAACAATAGCTGGGTCAGAAGTAGAACGTGAAGCAGAAGCAGTTTCTGTATTAGGCTGGGCAACCGGCCTAATAGCCGAAACTGGGGTAGAAACAGTGAGTCCAGCGGGCAGTGGGCCCGATGGTGGATAGTGGCTGCGGGACAAATCCGATAAATGGTGGATAATATACGGGGAGACCTCGTCGTATAAAAAATTATACGAACTAGGCCCGAGACTACTCACTTTAGCAAATGGAAATTGGATTTCATAAAAAATAACATGGCGACTAATTATGATTTTATTGGACGATAAATCAAAACATTTGTAACCACGAGGATTCGATGGATAACCCAAAAACACACAAGAGGTAGAACGGGCTTGAAGTTTGTTAATTGTAGTTGACGGAAATAGTGGATAACATAAGCACCCAAATACCCTAAGATGTAAATACAAAGGAGTCTTATTATAGAGGAATTTAAGAGGGGATGAATATGTCAATCCTTTGATAGGAAGTATGTTAAGAAGATAAGTAGCCATTTGTAGAGAATGATGCCAAAAGGAAGGGGGTACGGAAGCATGGAGCAATAAAGTTAAGACAATATTATTAATGGTACGAATTTTTCGTTCGGCATTCCCATTTTGTGAGGACGTATGAGGACAAGAGAAAGGAAAAACTATGCCATTAGCATCACAAAAATTCTGAAACAACCCATTACCATATTCTTTGTCATTATCACATTGAATATTTTTTATTTTCCGTTCGAATTGGGTACGGATGAATGCTCTAAATTGTAAAAATGTGGAAAAAACTTGAGATTTTTTCTCTAACGGAAAGGTCCATAAAAAATTAAAAAACAATAAATGTTGACACCCAATTTTGTCCCTTCTTTTTCGATTTATTTTCAATTTTAAATATTTTTTACACCTCAAAAACAATTTTAATATATATATATATATATATATATATATATATATATATATATATATTATTTTCAATATCATTAATTATTATTATTATTCACATTTTTACAATCATTTTGCCTTTTTAAAATCATAATCATAATTTTACCCTAATATTCTACGTTATTTTATTTTCGAAAAATTGCATCGCATTTCCATTTTTTATTAAGCATTAAATATTTCGCAAATATTATATTTTTATTAATATCACATCGTTAAATCTTATTTTAAATAATTTATATTTTTTCTTCAAAGCATTTTTTAATATTAAACCCCTTTTTATATTTTATCCAACTCCCCATTTATTTCCCAACCCAAAACAATTTCTATCCAAAACAAAATCAACCCAAATCCCACAAAAAATAGGGCCCAGTCGGCCAAACCCGACCAGGCCCAATCGAAACCCTACCAAAGCCTAACCCCAAAAGGCCCACTTGACCAACCCTTGTTTCCCTTATCTCAAAACCAAACAACCCTAAATCCTTTTTCATTCCCCCTAAAATTGAAATCGCTGACACTCCCGTACCACACACCCTCGAAAACCCGTCGGTCACAGCAACCCTACCCCACTTACGCCTCACCTCCCCATACCCTTGACACCGCCGCCTGACACCACCAACCTACCCCATCAAATCCGCAACACATACTTTAAGAAATCGCCCCAAAATCATATCCCCCCCCCCTTTGTTTGCAATTCGAACTCGATTTGTGTAGCGGGTATGGGGGTACCATCTATAAACCCCCCCCCTTTTTGTTCACTGTTCGGAGGGGGTTTTCGGTCGGAGTTTTGGTCGGAGTTTAGGTCGGATTTTGAGTGCGTTTTTGCACTTTGTTCACTGTTTCGGGTCGGATTTTAGGTCAGTTTTCGATGGATTTTTGGTCCGAAAATTTAGGTTTAAGTTTTGAAAATCCAAAATCTTCTTAAGGGTTGTATTGCTCTCTTGTTGTGTTGTTCTTCATGTTAAGAGTCCGAAAATACAAGTTGAAAATCTTGATATTTGAGGGTTCCGAAATTCATATCTAGGACTCCAAATTTGTGTTCTAAATTTCGAAAAGGATACAAAGTGGGTTGTTCTGGGTGTTGAAAAACCTGAAATTTCTGCTATTTTCTTCACTTCTTTTTTTGATTTTGAATTCCGATCGGGTCAGGTCTGCTCTCTGTTTTGGGTTGAAATCGATGCAAAAAATACGAAAATAAGGTTGGTTCTTATGTGATTTATTGTTAATGATTATCCTTTTACCTTTGATTGGTTATCTGAAATTGCAATGAAAACAAATGTGTTTCTCGGATTCGGCACATGTTTTCCGATAGGGTCACTGTTTCGCTCGGGTCAAGCCAGAATCCGGGTCGGTTGCAGAATTTGTCTTTGATATTTTGTTGTTGGTTATCTGAGAATCCAAGGAAAACTGTTTCGGGTCGGGTTTTGTTGATTAAGGTCGGGTTAGCCTGGGTCCAGTAAAAATTTTACAAAAATTATCTTTGCTATTTTGTTGTTGGTTATCTGAAAATTCAAATATATATATATATTCGACCCGAAATTTGGGTCGGGTCGACCCGAAACCTGGGTCAGGTCACTGTTCATGTTTCGGGTCACTGTTCAGAATTCGAGTCGGATTTTCAGAAATGCTCTGAATCCTGTTTCGGCTCTAAAATTTCAGAATTCGGGTCGGACTTTTTAATTGCGGATTGTTAGTTTATTTTGGCATTTGAACATTCGTTACGCGGCTATGTTGTTATTTTACTGATTTGAACAAATACTGCACTTAGGCCAATGAAATTGAATTTGAGGTTGTGTCCCTCTGAAAGAATGGTTCTCGGTTTCGGCTTTCTTTATTGTTTTACCGATTTGAACATATACTGCATTTAGGCCAATGAAATTGAATTCGAGGCCGCGTCCCTTTGGAAATCATTTTTGGTTTTACTGTTTTGATATTATTTTGCTGATTTGAACATGATACTACACTGGCCGATGAAAAAATATCCGTCGATTTTTTAGGCCTCCACAGTTGGAAAGATCGAAATAAAACTTTTGGGTAAGGATGAAACTTAAATCCTTTTTTCATTCGAGAGACCAATATGTTCGACAGACAAGGCAACTAAAATGACCAATGCGTCATATGTTTGCAACAACGACATGATTGGAATGATCTTTTCAAAATTTAAGTCTGAGCCCTCCGTAATAAAAACATTTACTGTTTTGGATACGGATCCGAAGTTATTTATATTCAATTGTTTCTAACCGTTTGTTCTTGACAGCTTGCAAGACATATTTATGAAAGTTAAAGAAGACAAGATACCCCCGGAGATGACTTATTGTTGTTTTATGTTTTTAATTCAGTTTTATGTTATTTTGTATTGTAATATTATTGTACTCGTGAAATTAATGAAATGTTTAGAATAGGTAAACTTAGAATTAATTAATATGGTAGTCTAAAACTGGAAATCCGTCGCTAGTTTATTTATTTTAGGCTCGGTTAGATTTAAAATCGGAAACCGCTAGTTTATCTGTTTTAGGCTCGTCGCCCATATTTTTAAAACGTTAGTTTATTTATTTTACGTTCGTTGCTCATACCTCCAAAACACTAGCTTATTTTGAATTGTTCAGAGTTTTCAAAACTATTGGTCATCTTTTATTCACACTTTAAATCATACAAATAGAGTTTTATTTTTATCCGCTCGTTATTAAAAAATGACTTTCAAAAATATCACTTTCTTTGCATTACCAATAAGTTGTTTTCTTCTTACTAAATCAACTTGCATATATTTTATCAATTTTCATGCAAATGCATACTTTTTTTAACTTTACATATTTTTTTAAATGTCATACAAATGCATATTTGTACAAAATGCATCCTTTTATTAACTACTTACAACATTATTTTTATACTTGTAAAAACATGTATTTTTCTTAGCATAATAATTAAGCCGAGTTTGACAGGATAACCGTAAGTTAGCGGATCTTAAAGGTTGCCTAACCCCTTTCGTTTAGGATAATAAAGAACCCTTACCTAGAATCTGATTAGTTTCGCAGATCATAAAATCGAAGTTATTTTGCAGCATTTTAGTTTAAGTTTAGGTGCCCTAGTTCACCTTAGAATAATTAGGTGGCGACTCCTCAACCAAAGCATTTTTATCCAATCCAGAGGTAATCGACGCCATCGCGTCGTGAAGCCGCGGTAAAAAACGGGCGCAACAGAATGGCGACTTCGCTGGGGAATTTCAGGTTCTTAACCATAGCAAATCCAGGTTAATTATTATTGCGTTTTATTTTGCTCCTTATTTGATCTACTGCTTTAAATTGTTTCCTTTTGAAACTTTGTATGTTTAATTGCGATTTTCTTTACTGTTTTTCTTAAATTGGCATTCCGCTCATATTTCCTCTACTTCAAAAAATTGACACTATCATACATTACACGCGAGGTGTGTTTCGCGCACCCGCAAATTCTTTCAAATTTCTAAATTTTAGGAGAGTTGGCGTATGCGGGCAGTGTCCGGACCATCCGCTGGCCACGTAGCCTTCTCACTCGAGTAGTCCACTCCGGAACCTTGAGTCTAGTAAGCCAAATCTTAGAAAATTTATGATAGAGTTATACCACCATTTATCTTAAGTCATGCATGCATACATCTTAGGTGGTTCGATCCTTGGTATCGACTCCACAATTAAGAAAACCACCAAATTGTCGACGGGTCTCACGACCCAACGACTCAACAACATATTATGTGTAGCGTGATAATGATAGACGAATCTAAGCCTAATCATGACATGCTGAAATTGAAAAATGTACATTCATTTTGTCTTCATTTTCTGACAAAAGCATCGCAGTTTAACAACTTGGATTAATTTGTCATAATCTCGCATATTTGGCGTTTAGGCTCACCTCTGGCATAGGAGAAGCCTCATGCACGTTAGGGCGCGCATTTAATTTCCGCACAATTTGTTTGCTATTTTTCTGCTTTTCACTCTGTACATATTATTTAATACAATAATTACTCGCTTCAACTCTGGGCATGGACATTTGCCCTTTGCACTTTTGGGCTATCGCACTACAATCATGACTTCTACTGGGGCAACGCCATATCTTTTGGTCCACGGGACGGAAACTTTGTCACCACTCGAGGATAAATCATTCTTGAACATCAAGACTCGGACCTTCTGAAGCAATCAGGAGAGTCTTTGACCATACTGTCACACTCCTACATTTTATTATTTTTGCGATTTTCCTACTTTCACCCATTTCTCTCATTTTTGCAGGAAGACCGTCCTCGCAAACAGTCGAGAGCGGTCGTTATAAAACATCATCCCTGGAGATACTCTAGGAGAAAAAAAGTTTTTACAAAGTTGACCGGGAGATACTTTGATTAGGGGAGTCTTTGACTATACTGTCACACTCTTACATTTATTATTCGTGACTTTCCTCCTTTCACCCCAATGCTCTTATTTTGCAGGAAGACCGTCCTCGCAAATAGTCGGGGCGGTCATTCTAAAACATAATCCCTGGAGACACCTCGCACAATCCTTCCTTCGTTTACTAACGTGGAACACTTGTCATTTAGCAAATAACTATCCATCATTCTATGTCTCAAACATTTCACTTACGTACCAATATCTCTTTCATTAACGAAATTTATGATACTTGGTACTAAGATTGCACGTGTGTGGAAACGATATTTCCGACGTGCGGGGCCCAATTGTTCGAGTCATAAATAATGAGATAAACTTAATTCCACATTAGTAAATTTTCAATAAATTTTCGTCTGAGTCTGATCGTTTCTCATACTTTGTTTTGCTTTGATTGCTTTGCCTGATTATACTTTGTCTTGAGCCGAGGGTCTCCCGCCAACATCCGCTCTACCTATCAAGGTGGAGGTAAGGTCTGTGTACATTTTACCCTCTTCAGACCCCACATTGTGGGATTTCACTGGGTATGTTGTTGTTGTTGTAATGGAAACCTTACCATTTTCAGATTGGTTAATGGAAACTTTAAGCACCTTTATTTGTGATTGTATGTCAAGTGACCTTTCTTGTCAAAAGAATGGCATTATGCCAATGAAAAAGCAATCTGGAAGAGCCCATGAAATGGGGAGTTCCTGCGAAGAAGACGATACGGCGGAAGAGAAGAACCCAGTAACATTTTCTTCTGTTTACTTTTTGTTTCTTTTTTTCAAATTTTTAAGAAGATTTTTTTGTCAAAGCTAGATGGTTTTTTCTCATTGGATGTTTTTGCCACAATGTTGACCGTGAGTGGCGCTCACTAGTGTTGTTTTACTGGTCAGTCACAAGTGACTTAAATACACATTTTGAATAGGTTGGAGTGTCTGATAGGAACAAGGCTAAGTTGGGGTGCCAAAGTGGAAAATGTTGTCAAGTTTAGGTGCTTGTTTATGTATTTGGCCTTCCTGCATCTTAACAGTTTTGAGGAGTAAAAAAAACTGAATTGAAAAGGTTTCATTTTGCTTCACGCGAATCAATCCTCTATAACACAGCCCACACCCTAGTGTATACAGAGAGAGGCATTTACGGTGTTCCAGCTAAAGTTTTCTTCCATTGACATCATACTCATGCAACTCATGTAACTTAGCCTGGAAACTTCAATCTGTAACAGGACATTCAAAAGCCTATGTACAGGTATATCAGAATTTTGGGAACTAGCAATTACGCGTTACCCATGTCCACATACGACCTCAAAAATGAAATGAATTGAAGGTATATCCAAAAGGAAGAAACCCACTTTACAATTACACGGATTATTAATTTACACTATGATGCAATTATAGGCATCTCGCAATTGGTCGTGAGGTTCATGATAGTAAGAATAGGAGATGACCAACATCCAAAAGTGGGACCACCAAATTGCAACAATGAGAAGCAAGATCGTAGATCACTCATGAAGTCCTAACTTCCAAGTACCAGAACAGGTTAAGATTCAGCATGATGAGCCTGAACCATGGAAACATCCAAACACTCTTTTCCCTTACAGACTCCAGAATCCTGAGAGGTCACGGCATGCGGTGAGTCCACCAAGAATAAATCAGAAGCTCCGGCAAGAAGCCAATTCAGGAGATACTGGTTGATGCTTCACAATTCTCTAAAAGATTTTTGATTTCACTGGCATAAAACAATCAATATCATCCTCAAGATCACTAAATGAAATTTCCTCCTCATTTCCCATTAAAACGCCAGTGCCAGAGTAGCACTCCGACTCTTCAATGTCTTGTAGCCAATCATCCTCATGCTCATCATAATCCAAGAACAGCGGCTTAGAAGAAGGACCAGCCACCAACTCCTTATCTAAGATCTTACTAGAAGGATTTTCTTCAATAACAGCCTCGTCAATAAACTGGATCTCCGCACTTCCATGTTCGAGCTTCTCAGTTTCAATGTCATGAGTGCTATGGTAAGTTGTAGGCTCAAATACAAAACTTCTTTGGGGCACAAAATATCTGCTGTGAGCATCTTCGGACGAGGTGGAATCAAGGTCTTCACGTGGTGAATATGTGCTCTCCTTCATGAGAAGTGTATTCATACCAAAAAAATCTGAGTCGGGTTTTGTCTTCTTTTGCAGCTCTTGCATCCACATAGCCCTTGCTTCCACAAGCTGAGGAAATGATCAGACAAAAATTAATAGTGCACAGAAACTAGCTATTATCATGTCAAGCCTTGTACATAAAGGAAGGAGGACAAGTAAAATTGCAATCACTTCCATCATTTGAACTACTCTCGTGATGCACAATATCCCATTATTGGGAAGCACTCATGGTTAAAGCAATCATAATCAAAAGAGAAAATTGCTTCTAGCAATGATAACAGGGGCTTGAAGCAATTCAAAGCTGCTTCAGTTTCCCCCAGAGGTAGTAATGTAGAAGGTCACTCAACTATGGGTCGATCTCCCAAGGTCATGTTTTTTTTTTTGTAACATCAAGGACACCCAACTTTCTTTATATCACGTTAAAAGTCACCCAAATATATATTTGGTCAATAAAATATGACATGACATTTAATTTATTCCACATGACTTTTTTTCTCAGTCCACATGGAAATAAGACCCAGCCCATAACACAAATTAACCATTATTATCCCTATTTTCTCTTAATTAAAATAGAATTTTACTCTCTCTGAAAAAAATTGGCCCATCATTTTATTAAATTCTTGTCGTCTTCTTTTTACTTCTCTCGGGCGAAGTCCATAAGGGTTTTTTGAACGACCATTTCTTCTGACCCATAAATCGTACTCCTATCATATATTGGAATCACTGATAATTAATCAGAATAGAACACCCTGATGGATTTATTTTGTAAGCTATAACATATTTAACCAGGCTATTAAGCCTTAAGAATGCAAAGGCTTGATTGAGGCTAACACATATTACTATTCTAAAAATAAAGTAAGATCAAATTCCATATTTGAATTTGTAATCTTTCAAAACAGTTTGGATCTTTATATATTTAGAAAATTTTAAAACAACTTTCAAATAATTGCAGAAAGCTAGGAAGGAAAAGGTAAACACACATATTTTTTAATTCTAAACTTTTTATTATAATTTTAATGATTCAATTATAGTCATACAAATTTATAACTTATTTTTAATCAATTTTTTTAAAAATAAAAATAACCATTTAAACGCCGTCATATAAATTTTAAAATAATATTCAATATTTACCATAGATTGTTTAGTCCGGCCACCATTATCGATATATTGTTAAGCAATTTGAATATGGGATCATATTTTTTCTTAAAGATAACCTTAGCTGGGGAAAAGGTGAAAGATACATTAATTGACGTGACCAACAAGGATGCTACACAACATCAATAATGTACTAATCTCAAATAAGTACGTATTCCTTAGTCTTAATTTATCTGACACTTTTTAACAATATATATAGTTACAAAGTCTAGAAATTTCGTTAAGAGTATTTTAGCTTTAATATATATGTACAAAAAGAATTTATAATTTATATATTTAGTACAATTTTTTATATACACAGTATAATATTTTGAAGAATGGTATTCAAATAACCACTTTTCATTGTATATGGCTATGCCGCTGTGTGCACGAAGTTTAAGAAAAAATGTCTTAGAATTATGATACGTGTAAAACAAATTTTAAATATTTGTGTGATCATAAATCATCTTATGAAAAATAAAAATGAGAATTATAAAATAAGATAATAAGGGTTAATTTGTTTTATGGGTCGGGTCAGGTCTTATTGCCATATGAACGGAGAAAAAAAGAAGAGAAAAAGCCATGTAGAATAAATTAAATATCATATTTTGTTGCCCAAATATTAATTGAGTGACTTTTGATGTGATATAAGGAAAGTTGGGTGACCTTGTTATAAAAAAAAAAAGAAACATGACTTTGAGAGATCATTATCCATAATTGGGTGATCTTCTTTGTTACTACCTCGTTTCCCCAACTCCCAAATAAATTCCCTCTTTTAAGAAAAATAACTAACACAGATGAAAGCATTAACTTTCCAGACTCCAACTCAAACAGCTGTTTAAAACTCATAAATTACCCTCAAAACACGGACCACTTGCTGACTTATCATCAGGATTGTGTAACTCATTTCAATGATGACCCTATAGCATAGTATTGACATACCTGGGGTGTAGACAAAAGCTCAGCGTCATGTTTATTAAGTCTTGTGTGAAGAAGAACAAAATAAACCATCCAAAAGTAACCCTCACTCATATGGACAGGGCAAAGTTCAATTCTGAGAGCAGCTAATCTTGGTGCCAGACGTTCTACAGCAAATGCATGCTTCTGTTCGGCTTCAGAGATCTCAAAATCTAAATATAGGATAAGGAAATATTAATATAGTGTTTGGAAGTTAACTACATTTACAACTGAAAAACATAGAGTCAAGATCCCATTAAGTATCAACACTACCTCAAAGATATATAAACATACATATACGCACATACTATTGTTGTTGCTTGGTACACATACATACTTACTCTTATAAATGTGTGTATGTGTAATGTGTACTTATGTCTGTATATCAAAGGATGCTTTCATGGTTAACCCTCTAACATTATGTTGCTCGGACTCTTCAAAAATGTTGACAGGTGAGTGCCGGATCCTCCATCAGTGGTGCATTTTTGGATGATCCAACACGGGTGTGGCAACATTTTTGGGAAGTCCGAGCAACATAGCTATAACACGATTTACAAAGGAAAGAAAGAAGAGAATAGACCATCCAAAAGAGGCAGTGATCTTTGAAAGCAAATTAAATACTCCCTCTAGTCAGAAGCACGTAGTAGTTTCACTGCATTAATATTTCTATTTTATTCAGAAATTTGCACTCAATCTAAGCACAATTAGGACTGTCTTTAAACTCAATTAGCTTCTCTTCTGTAATATTCATGAAAAGTCAACTAGGTCGATCAATTAGGAATTGAAAGACGAGTGTTATTATGAGCTGCCATAATTTTAATTTTTTTGATAACCTTAGTATCCAGGCTAGCTTGCGCGCACTTCGAATTGTAAACTTTTTCATTTTTCCTCTCATTTTCCCAATTTCCCTTCCCTTTCTTTATTAACAACTTGCACCAGCAAATTCCCTTTAATATACGTGCACAAAAGAGAACAAGAGCGAAATAAAGAGACTAAAGAAGTATCTAAAATACATAAACATGGAATCGATAGAAACTAAGCTGGGCTGAAAGAGCCTAAGAACTGCACAATCTTTTCAGACTTGTCCGGAATGCTTGTTTGGACCAAAAATGGGTATGTTTGATATATTTATACTTCAACTTATGCATTGCTCCTAAAAAAAGATCAACTCATTTTCTTGGTTTTATTTGACCCTCAAATATCTATTTCCACGAATGCCACAATCAATGTAAAACAACGAGGAAACGAAGCCCATCACTGAATGTCTGCCTACTCCATGAGCCTAAACAAGTCAGGAACCATATCAGGAGTAGACCAAACTGAATTAGGTATATCTCCAGCCGATATTATTTGATCCTCTCATCTTATTAAGTGATGTGGTTTTAGTGTTGGCTTAATTTTCCTGAACAAGGACGAGATTTAGCTTGATTTCAACTGAAGCGAGTTCTCAAGCATATCAGTACTCCAGTTCAACTGAATCATCAACATTCATTATGGATGGTAATACTTAGTCTTGTATCTATTAAACTATACAAACAACCTTCGCCGACTGCAATAAGTACCAATAGACGATGCACTTATCAAGTATCTCCAGCATTTCAACTTTATGATATAACTTAGACACTTGCTAAGAACAGCCTCCATACTCAGTACTATCTTGTCCATTTTGTCAATAAACCTACTCTCGAGGGAAAAGTAGTTCCTAATTAGTCAGAGTTGTCGAAAGCAGAAGGGCATCACGCAGAGTTGTAACCTTGAAGGCTGCTAGAAAAACAAAGAAACAAAATTTGACAAATGTTTGCCGTGATGAGCCATCACATGGTCACCACAAACTAGAGGATGAATCAATCAATTCAGAAACTAGTTGAGGTCGGCTATTCATATCCATTCCAAGACTAAATAATATTATCTTTTAATGTTAAAAAATAAAAATAAAACTGACAAAATCACAAAGGAAGACAACATACCGTCAAACTCCTCTTCCTCTAAGGGAAAGTCCAACCAAGTCTCGGGATGGTGAGCTATATTTCTAGCAAAGGTTAACGCTTCATCAGTTACTCCAACAACTGCATCAAATACACTATCCGATTCACCAATTAAATTGGATGGATCTACCGACTCTATCCGGTTTAGATCCAATTGAGCCGCCGGCGGAGGAGGAGCGAGAAATGAAGCCACACCCCATATTTGACGAGTTAAGGTTTCTTTCAGTTCCGACAAGTCTTCCTTAACACCGCGGCCATCAACATTATTATCTAAATCGATTTCATTTTTGGAATGAGTTTTGACGTCGTATTGGGTTTTGTTCTTATGTCCTTCTTCCTCTTCTTCGTCATCATTGTCGTCGAGACGGAGAGGGTCGGCTAAAGAACGAGGGAGCCATGACATGGCTACTTATAGTTGTAATTAAGATTGACAATTGATCGGATCGAGGAAGAAGAGGACATTTGACAAAGAAAAAGGGTGTTAGGTCTGGAAACAGGAAACAAGAAACAGGAAACAGGAACTGGAAACTGAATTACGTGTATTTGGGACCCTCCATTTGCAACAAAATGCTTTTACTAAATTATTTTACCTTTGAAATATTACTTCTTCACCAAACAAAATTAGTATTGAATAACAAGAACAACAACATACCCACTGAAATCTCATAACATGAGATTTTGAGAGATTAGAGTGTACGCGTCCTCTACCTTGGTAGGTAGAGTGATTGTTTTCGGAAGACCCTCGGCTCAAGAAAAATCATAAGCACAAGCAAAACAAGAGAACCGGTAAGACCCGGACAAAAAATTTTAAAGCAGTATGAAAATTATGCTAATAAAAACGAATAATCCATGATATAGTATTCTGAAGAAAAAAAAGAAGCAGTAACTAACACATGTGAATAAGATAAGATAAATAAAGTACACTAAAGAACACATATCAGCAGAAATCAAACGACAGGGGACTATAAAACAATATTGCGTCTATTAGTATGATAGGCTAGGCAGACCTATAATAATAACGCTACAACTACCAGTATGTAAACGTAAGTAGGACTATGCTCAACTACCTACTACCCTTCTACCCTAATCCGTGTCCTCCACAACACCCTTTCTAAGGACATGTCCTCAGTAAGTTGCACCTACACCGTATCCCGTCTAATCACCTCTCTCCAATACTTTTTCGGCTTATCTCTACTCCTCATGAACCCGTCCATAGCCAACCTCTCACACCTCCGCACTGGGGCATTTGTGTCTCTCCTCTGCACATGCCCAAACCACCTCAACCTCGCTTCTCACATCTTATCCTCCACTGAGGCCACTCCCACTCTGTCCCAGATATCATCATTTCTAATCATATCCCTCCTTGTATGTCCACACATCCATCTCAGCATCCTCATCTCCGCAACTTTCATCTTTGGATGTGCGAAGTCTTGACTGACCAACACTCTGCCCTATACAACATGGTCGGTCTAACCACCACCTTATATAACTTGCCTTTCAGTTTTGGTGCCACCTTTTGATCGCACAAGACTCCAGATGCAAGTCTCCATTTCATCAATCCCGCACAAATACGATGTGTGACATCGTCATCAATCTCTCTATTCCCTTAGATAATAGACCCGAGGTACTTGAAGCTTTCTTTCTTTGGAATGACCTAAGTACCAAACCTCACCCCCACGCCTGTCTCATGGTCTCTCTCGTTACTGAACTTGCACTCCAAGTATTTTGTCTTGGTCCTACTCAGTCTGAACCCTTTAGACTCCAGAGTCTGTCTCCAAACCTCTAGCTTAGCGTTCACTCCGCTGCGAGTCTCATCAATCAGGATTATGTCGTCTGCGAATAATATACACCATGGAACCTCTCCTTAGCTTTATCGCGTCGATTATTCCAACTTTCTATGGACTTTTCCAATTGGAAATAAATCCCAATCCATCACCAAGGCAAATAAGAATGGGCTAAGAGTTGATCCCTGGTGCAGCCCCATCGTTATTGGAAAGTGCTCCGAGTCTCTTCCTACTGTCCGTACCCTGGTCTTGGATCTATCATACATATCCTTTATCGCTCTAATATATGCCACACGTACACCTCTAACCTCCAAACATCTCCATAAGACCTCCTTATGGACTTTGTCGTATGCCTTCTCGAGGTCGATGAAAACCATATGTAAGTTTCTCTTCCTCTTCCTATACTATTCCACCAGCCTCCTAATAAGATGAATGGCTTCTGTAGTTGAACGCCCTGACATGAATCCAAACTAGTTCTCAGATTTAGATATGCCTCTTCTCACCCTCATCTCCACGACCCTTTTCCAAACTTTCATAGTATGACTTAGCAGCTTGATACCCCTATAGTTGTTGCAACTCTGGATGTCACATTTGTTCTTGTACAAAGGAATCATTGTACTCCACCTCCATTCTTCGGGCATTCTCACTGTCTTAAAAATGACATTAAACAACTCAGTCAGCCACTACAAACCTACCCTGCCCGCGCTCTTCCAAAATTCAACTGGGATCTTATCAGGCCCGGTCGCTCGTCCCCTACGCATCCTGCGAATATCACCCTTAACCTCCTCAACCTTAATTCTTCTATAATATCCAAAATCCTGGTACCATCCGGATTGCTCCAGATCTGCCAACATAATGTATTTATCTCTTTCATTGTTCAAGAGTTTACGGAAGTAAGACTGCCACCTCCGTCTAATATGCACATCCTCTACCAGTACTTTGTCGTCCTCATGATTGATGCACCTCACGTGATCCAAGTCACGAGCCCTCCTCTCCCTCACCCTGGCTAGTCTATACAACTTCTTATCCCCGCATTTTTCCTTTAATTTCATATACAAGAGTTCAAAAGCTGCCGTTTTCGCCGCCATAACCCCTAGCTTTCCCTCCTTCCGCGCCATCTTATACAATTCCCTATTCGTCCACTTCTCCACCTCATCTTTGCTTTCTACCAATTTCACATATGCCGCTTTCTTTGCTTCCACCTTCTCTTGAACTTTACCATTCCACCAGCAGTCCCCTTGATGCTCACCACAGCTACCTTGCGAGACCCCTAGCACTTCTCTAGCTACCTCCCAAATGCAATTAGCCATCCTGTCTCATATACCAGTCGCATCCCCACTACTTCCCCAAGCCCCCTTGGCGATCAACCTCTCCCCCATCTCATTTGCACTAGCCATGATCAAACTTCCCCATTTGATTCTTAATCTGTCATTCACAACCCTCATCTTCTTCTCCATCTTGATCTCCAAATCCATCATCAAAAACTTATGTTGGGTTGTAAGATACTCCCTCGGAATAACCTTACAGTCTTTATAAAGACCGTTGTTAACCTTCATAAGGAGCAAAAAGTCTATCTGAGTCTTAGCCACCGAGCTATGGAAAGTCACCAAGCGCTCCTCCTTCTTCATGAACCTCGAATTGGCTATCACCATCCCAAAAGCTTTAGCAAACTCCAAGAGTGAGACGTCTCCCCCATTCCTCTCACCGAGGTCAAAGCCTCTATGCATGTCGTCATAACACTCTGGAAGTGACCCGATATATCCATTGACATCCCCTCCTATAAATAACTTCTCAGTGGGTGGTATACCTCCCACCACCTCAACCAAATCCTCCCAAAAACGCCTATTCTCCTCCTCGTTCAAGCCTGCATGCGGCACATACACACCAATAATGTTCATAGTGAACCCTCCAACTACCAACTTAATCGCCATTATCCTGTCATTGACCCTCCTAACCTCTATCACCTGATCCCTTAGCTCGCTGTCTACCAAAATTCCTACCCCATTCCTATACCTCGACTTGCCCGAGAACCATAACTTATACCCGTCTACATCCTTAGACTTAGGTCCTACCCATTTGGTCTCCTAGACACATGCTATATTAATCCTCATTTTCTTAAGAATCTTAACTAGCTCTTCGGACTTCCCCGTTAAAGTCCCAATGTTCCAAAAACCTATTCTAAGCCTAGCATCTCCCTTACCCCACTTATCCCCTTCCTCGCCCCCATCTCCGTCCGAGAACATGACCCTAGTTTACCACCAGTCACCAAAGCCACTAAAGCGGATATAAACTAATAAGCTAATCAAAGTTTTACACCTAAAATATGAACACCAAGAATGATATAACTAATGGCAGGAAGAGTAAATGCAAGAACGTAATAAACTAAGGACATGTATCAATATATTATGAAACAAATTCAACAGCCAAGCAAAGATAAATTAGCAACAAGAATGAAGGTTAGAGAGATAGAACCCGGATGTTTGGCGGAAGACCGGAGAGATAGAGCCCAGGTGCGCGTCGTGACAAATCTGTTCTCGATGATCGTATTCCGACAGTTGATGCTTTAGATATATATCTGTTGGTACCTGCAAAAGCAAAGCAAAGGAAAATAAAAAGGGAAAAGAGAAGAGATATAGGGAGCAGAGTCACCTGAGAACAGCTGGAGAACCGCCAAAAAATTAGTAAAAAGTTACTTCTATCGATCTGTATCGATCTAGCGAATCGAATGCAAATCCGAAAAGAATCCCTGATTCTTGGAGAGCAAAACAAATTGTTTTTGGATCTGGAGAATTGGACGATTGAGATCCGATTTAGACGGCGCTCCTTATAAACAAGTTACAGAAAAAGATAATCCCACAAGGGGCAGCGCTTGAGAAATGGATCTGAAGCAATGAAAGCTTTATGCCCGACGTGAGCAGTGGTTTCCACAAGGTTGAAACGTACTTATTAGGCTCAATATTTTATCACTCTTCTCTAAGATCTGCAAACAAGCGAGCTCTTTGGTATTTGGTGCAAAATAGAAGGTGTCGATAAAAAGAAAAGAAAAAAGAAATATTGACAAGTGTAATATATATGTGATGATAGTGTTTTAATTATATTTTTTAATATTAAATATTCAATAATTGTAACACCCTGTATTTCTATACTAAGGTGCGTTGTAAGTTCGTCGATGTAAATTTAGAGAATCTTAGCCATTCTTAAGGTTACATTGGGTTAAAACAGTGTTACAAGTGTATCGTGAGGTTTAGAGGTCAAGTGAATCGAAACGTATGAGTTTCAGTAAAATTTCCCACTTGTGGAGTGACATACGAACCGTATTGTTATGACCCATACTTTTGGGGTAAGACTAAGAGTGTTTAATATGTTAAGAGGGTTTTGTTATGAAGTATTTAAATTATACAATGGTCATATGTTAGGTTTTGAAGTCAAGCAAGTTGTAAAACAAAAGTCGGCAAAGGTCATCGCAAGTTACTTTCATTAGTTCGCTGAAATTTGAGTCAAATATCACAAAGTTTTTCTCTCAATCTACTTGGATTTACGGGGGTTTCCACCTATCAAATTAAATGTCTTCGAGTCTAGTTTTCAATGCTTTAAATCGTGTCATTTAAACATTTCTAGTAGAAACTATGAGTATTTTACTAAAGACGCACTAAGCTGAAATATGTGGGTCCAAGTTAAAGGGAATAGTTTTGATTTTAAAAAGGAACAAAAGAAATTGATGTACCAGTACGTTGCAAACATGTATGAGATATGTACCAATTTGATCCTTATTTATATTTTATTATTTAGTAGGCCTAAGAAGATTCGATTTATTTTTTCCCGAAAAAGACAACAAAGTCTCCAAATTAAAGGAGCAAGTGATTTATTTAATAAAATAAATATAGTACCAAATACACCTCATATGGATAACTTTCTTGCTGACCATGTGTTGCTAAAAGTGAATAATCACTCATTTATGATTATCCACAAACAATAGAATAAGTACATATACAACACCCTTCATTATTCTTGTTAGTCCAAAACAAATACGATCACCTGTATAAATTAGGGGTGAGCGGGTCCGGGTACCCTAACATTTTTTAACTACCCAGACCCTACCCGATAAAAGATCGGTTCCTAAATTTACTACCCGGAACCTACCCGTAGCAATCATTACCCGGAACCTACTGACCACAGGTCCTGTAGGTTCCTGCACTACAGAAATAAAAAACACAAATTAAGCAACAATTTTTAAGCCTATGAGAATAAAAAATAGTTCTAAAATAATTTCATCAAGTAGTTTTTTAGCTTGCAATCGGAGTTTTTAGTACCTTTATAAGAAGTTTTAGAAAACTTATTCATTTTAGAAAAGCTAATTCTGTAACCAAAATCTAAAATTGCAAGCCAAATTTGACACTCAATTAATTGAACGTGTTGATTTCAAAATAAATTTGAAAATATCTGAATTAAACTTATTTTCGTGTTCATAAGCTCTTCGATACAAAAGAAAAGCTTTATTATACTAGTAAATCCCTAAATTTCATCTTCACAACTATAAAAATATACACAAATTTTAAAAATAGATTTACATTTCAAATAAAAGAATAATACAAATTGAAGATGAGTATCGCCTGAAATAGAACAGAAGCATATGATATTAAAAAGAAATTGAAGAGTTAGATATGAACCCATATGCATTTTAGGAATGACGTGAACACAACCAAGGGAGAGAAAGAGGCAAAGGTGAAGCTTCAATGACGACAACGATGAAAATACCTGAGAGAAAGCTTCAACAACGATTTACGATGAAGCTCGGTGGTGTAGCTAAAACGCCATTGTTATTGAGAGAGTTTTGAGTGTTTTCTCTTAGGGCACAAAGAGCATTCTAGAATAAAGGGGTGAAAAAGCTAAAATATTTACGTCTTGGGGTGGGGAAAATCAATGTGTAGGCGTGCAACAAACAATTTTGGAGAAAGTTAAAAGTGGTCCAAATGTTTCTAAAAAAAGTAAAAATATTTAATATTTTTAGGTTCCGGGTATCGGTTCCGGGTCTGGGTACCCTGTCTCTATTTGTCGGAACCGGAACCGGACCCGACATTGATCGGTTCCTAATTTTACTACCCGGACCCTACCTGTTATTATAATATATCTACCCGAAACCTACCCGTTAGTGTCGGTTCCGATCGGGTATCTGGGTACCCTGTACCCGTGCTCACCCCTAGTATAAATTAAAGAATAACTTCAAGGGTACTTTTCCTCGCTAATAGGGATTCCTCCTTTCAGCAAAGGGAATTACATGACAATACAAATCTCTAACAAGAAATCCAAGAAGTCAAATGTGCTATTAAGGTTTTCTCTCACTTGAGGTAAGAATTTCGTTCTAGATTTGTCCACAAGTTCGGATGAGTGATTAAGGTAAGTATTTATTAAAAATTCGGGACTGTGATTGAAAGTCGTGAGTTTAAATTGTAATAATTCTATATAGTGTTTAAGGGTTGTTCTTATATGATTTGGAGAACGGTGGGGGTTTGGTAGCTCGTATAGAGCTTGTTAGTTGATAAATGATAGAAGTGTGTGAAGTACACCGTTGAATTGTAACCTCGAGAGCTTGTCGCTCTTTGAGAAGTTTATTATGTTGTTATGATGGTTGGTTTTTATCATTGGATTGTCGTTATCTTGGTATTGATCGCCCTAGTATATGCCACCGGTACACCTTTAGTCAACAAGAACTCATCTCTTAATTTAAGAACTTTCCAAAATCTACAAACTTACCCGAATCACACCCAAATCACTTGGGACTTATCCAAACCATCCCTCTAAGTAAAAAATCACATTCCATATCTAATGGAACCATCGAATTCAATTCTGAGTGCGTCTTCCCATAAGTCAACTCTTAGTCAAATTTTTCAAACATAGAACTTCAAAAGCTCAAAAGTTAAAATTTCTTTAGTTATTTCTATTAGATTGCTTCGGAAATCGCGTCACCCATCCCCGAAAGTCAAATACATCAAAATAGAGCTAGAGGAAGGGTCATTTACAGGGAAACATGCAAAGTAACCGAAATAACCTAATGGGTCATTACATTATCCCTCCTATCTTCATTTTTTCTACGATTTATTAATAGATTTTGTCTGTTTGTGAGTTTAAATACTCGATTGTGATTGGTTAATTATGAATTGAAGGGAATTTCCTCCCAATTCCATTTCTCCCACATCGATTTAGGGCTGTTGAAAACCCTAGGTTGCATTTCTATATAAGGAGCCCTTGTTCATTGTTTTATAGGCCGACTTTTCAATTTTATGAGATTTCACAAGTTGAACTCTCAAGCTTTAGTCGAAATTTCATGTACTTGGGGATTTGATTAGCTCAAACTCCTAATTTGCCAAAGTTTTTCCTTTTTTCTGAAATTTTGTTCTTGTATGGCTGTGTGTGTGAGAGAGACGCGCAAGGAAGCAAAGGATTCCCCTCTACCTCCCTGCTTGACCAGGCTACCTCTTAAAAAGGTAAAGTTCTCTCATTTATTTTAATTACAGCTTGTTTGATGAATGTGTTATGCTTAGTTATTTTATTAAGTGTATGCAGAAGATTAGTTAAGATTGACAGTCTAAAATGTGAGATTAGTCCTATATCATGAAGTATAACTTAGTTGAACGTCTTCATAAGTCATTGTGTATTCACTTTTCAACCCAGTGTTATTAAATGCATGCTAGTCAAACCAAAATATGGTTAATGATGGCCGTGTTGTGTGGTTTAAAGGTTTATCTGTATGTGTCATCCACTATGTGTTGAACATGATCAATCTGTTGGAATATGTAAGCAACAACGGAAATAGTAAATAACTATTACAATGATCGAAAGGATAAACAACAATGAGGACAACAACAAGTTGTCAATATCTTGATCTTGAATGAAACTTCAAATATAGAACTTGTATTCGGAAATACAAGAACATGAACTGCTACTCTTGTGGCTTGTAGATCCGCTGAGAATACGAACGGTTAGAGTCTTTCGTCTGTTAAGTTAACACCTGAAACACTTAGCAACTAATTAGATAAACCACAACACCACCGGCTGCGTCGAGAGATGACTCTTTGTCTTTAAGACAAGATTGCCCCCGTATATAGGCTTTACAGAACTGTGGACAATATTCTCCCAAGATGAAACATCAAACTATCAAGTGTGCAAAACCTACACAATGATCTCAGCGAAGAACACGAATAGTGAAGATTGCTAAGAGAATGATTGCTATCAGGAAAATCTGATCTCTTTGTGGTGTTGTGAACATGTACATATGTTCATATATGTTCTTTTTCTCTATAGAATTGAACCAAAGGCCTCAATTTATAGGTGTGCAAGATGACCTTTCAAATACCCCATAATGACAATCAATTGCCATGTAATGGATGTCATTTAACCCCCCAAGTAATGCATCAACATAATGGTCTAAGTAATGACCATTACTGGGTGGATTCAATGCCATTAAAACCCCTTTAACAGCCAAAACTTTTGGGATTCCGTCGAGCAGTCACTGCCAATGAAGATCCGCGGTGCTAATTCAACACAGACCTCAGTGCCACTCCGGCGCCGCAGTGCTACAAAGGGGGCGCCGCGACCCTTTTTCGACCCATACCATCTTACACTTCACATAATCCTTCCTTCGTTTACCAACGTGGAACACTTGTCATTTAGCACATAACCATCCATCATTTTATGTCTCAAACATTTTACTTACGTACCAATATCTCTTTCATTAACGAAATTTACGATACTTGGCACTAAGATTGCACGTGTGTAGAAATGATATTTCTGACGTGCGAGACCCAATTGTTCGAGTCATAAATAATGGGATAAACTTATTTCCATATTTGTAAATTTTCAACAATCCCCTCTTGAAAGAGATTTTGACGCACACACAAGGTGCATACTTTCAACAATCTTTCAGCGAAAAGATATTGCATCAGGAGAGGTAGCTTCCGCTTTGAACCTTCCCTATTTGAATACCATCAGACTTACTTACTGCACGGTGAATGTGATGTCTTGAACCGTCAGTGTTTAATGTAAGCCAAGACAACGGTACCAACACAATACCTTCCCTTTATTCGTTCCTTCTTTTTTTTCTGTCCATTATGGCCGTTAACACACTTGGATTCTTAAGTGCGTTCATTTGAGGCAGCCTGTCCTCACACTTAAATAGGTGATCTACTACAAGGTATCCTTCTATACTCCACTTCACAAGTGTTAGAAATCATTAAAAGTTTTCTCAACCTTAACCTCAATCGTTTAAGGATTGTTAAAGGTTTGGAAGCTTAACCTTTACCCATCATGCATGTGGAACTTTAATGTCTATCGTGGGAACGACTTTGGATTCATGTTTCTTTACGGAAATCATAATCCAAAGTGCTCTTGCTTACACCGAAGTGCTCAACTGAACCTTTTGCAGCTTAGTTTTTCCATTGAACCAAATTCTTGGGATCTCCAGTCAGTATGGTTGGGTTACCACCGCAAAGGTTCGTGTTGTTTGGGTTTTTAAGCCCATTCCCCTAGATAGGCAGAACTCTTGATCTTCGGGCAGTCCCTAAGTTAAAGGGTTAGCTATATCCTTTGATTAGTAATCAAGAAAGTGACACCCATGATGATCAACTGCCATATAGTCTCATATCTCCGACAGATCCGACAGATATGTCCAGACGCCTTCATCTGTGCCCTTCTTAAAGCCGACCGGCTAGCCATAATGTATAACTGCTGAAGGCATGAGTTTCTCCCAATAATGTACGTCCTCTAAGGAGTTGTGAAGTTACTCAACTTCCTTCATACTTTGTTTAAAGTGATAAACCCTGATTCCATCATGAATCGGCCGATGCAAGTTTGCTTAGAGGATTTTTCCAAGACCCACCATACACATTTACTTGTGTCTTTGGTGTTCTTCATATCTGATATCCAGTTTGCATCACTGTGTTCTCCCAGAACCGCTGGACATCCAGAATACCATAATCCGTAGATAAGCAAATATTTCAGATATCGTCATATCCAACTTAACGCCTTCTATCAATCATTTTCAGAATCACGAGTGAACCTTAGTTCAACTGATCTGCTTTGTACGCCGATACCAGGTCGGTTGTAGTGTGTACAATACATTGAACTACATGTGACCTGCACATATCTCTCTTTGTATATGGGTGCACCATGATTCCAATCAGTTCTATGATTCATATCCATTGGTGGCTTCTACGAGACTGTCAACTATCTCACAACTGAGTTTGGAGTTAGACCAGTCCGTTAGATGTCTTAGAAATCCCAGTTCCTAAGATGTCATCTGTGATACCCATATCTTGCATATCGAGACTTTTGTTTTAATATGACTTCAACTTTCAGACTGTTGGTTTTCCCAACTGTTGACTTTCTAACTTCAGAGTCTATGTTTCTGCTGTCAGATTCATCATTTCTATTTTATCTGAAACTTCCAGGACCAAAATGTAAATATTTCAGGGACTAAAATGAATGTTCAGGAAGAAGCCTAACAGTCCAACAAACCAACTATGATCCTTCCCTTCCAACTCTCCGGTTAGGAAGGCTGTTTCAATATCCATGTCACGCAAGACTGCAATGGCCCTGGATGTTAAGCTATTCACAGGGAAGCACATGTACAAGTAGCTGAGGCCTTATACTTGTCAATAGATCCATCTACTTTGTACTCACTTTTGAGTATCCACTTTCACAACCCAAAGGTTCTTTTTCCGGAGGAAGGTCAACCATTACACAAGTATGGTTCTATATGATGAAATCTATTTCTCTTTCTGCAGCTTCTTTCCAAAACAACGCTTTTGGAGATGACAATTCTCTGTTAATTGTCCATGGTTCATTCTCAACCATACAAGATCGAAGGCCTGGAACAAGTCTTTGTCCCCTCTTTGCTCCGTCTCGGTTCAACATCTAGAATTCTTGAGTTCTGTAGATCTGGAATATTAAGTTCCGGATAATCAGCAACTTCCGAGTCCTGTAGCTCTGGAATTTTTGGTTTCGGACAGTCAGACACTCGCAAGTTCTTGTTAACCTCGAGCAATTACGTCTTTTTCCTTCTCAAGAAAAGTTATCTTCAAAGAATTCAGCATTCTTTGTTGCTAAGAGACGATAAACACTATTGTTATTTGCAGATCCAGTGGATATGCAATTTACAGTCTTAGGTCTAACTTGACCTGTTTTGGTATTCCAACTTCTACCAAGCCACCCCACATCACAATATTTGTATGTGAGATCCTTTTCATGTTTCACACGGAGGGTTATCCTTATCCTTATGCATATTTCTGTCTAGAATCGCATTAGCGGTAAGGATTGCCTTACCCCATATAATTTGGGTGTACGACTTTACGCTTGGCTAACATCGTTAGACTGAGGTGAGTAATAAGCAGCCGTTTGATGAATGATGCTTCACATACTCCCAATCTATCACTATGAATTCCTCAATCGGTAGGCTTAGTTGATCTTCAACTTCTGCTTTATAGCGCTTATCCGCTTCAACAACTTCATCTTTGTTTTTATACAAACAAATGATGCAATACGTTGTACCATCATCAATAAAGGCCACAAAGTACTTGTCTCCCCTCTCTATTTTGTATAAACTTCAAATCACCCATGTAGGTGTGACTAAGTTCTAGAGGAGATGTGCTTCTTTCGCTATTCCTTTGACAGAATGGAAATGTAATTTTGCCTCTTCGCCTACCTCATTTCATTTTGAGGGTTTATGTCGACAGAAGGCAACAATCTCAACTTCGTTAGCATTTGAATGACTTTCTATTTGACGTGTCTTAATCTATGATGTCATAGATGCACAAATTACAAATATATCATTCATCTAGCTACAGACATTCTGTACCATTCTTAGTTATTACAGACCTGTTGGACTAGTCTCAAACCAGCTTGACCAAGATCGTCCCTTAAACCAAGTTTGGGACATGTATCATCTCCTTTTAGAGTGATCCCATTCCTTGAAGTCCTATTGAGGACAATCTCTCATACCCCTTCTACTTTAGAGGTGGCGTTGCTTCACATGAACAACCTCTTGCCCGTGGTTAGGGCGTAATCGGATCATATGTGATCTGGATACTCTGGCCCATTCCAGTTGCTTTGGCAGACTGAGTGTCCAATTACTTTTCTGCCTTTCTTTTGTCCTTTAGATTATTTAAGACGTGGAAACTTTGGTCCACCTCACTAGGTGTCCATTACTTTTCTGCCTTTCTTTTGGCCTTCAGATTATTTAAGACCTGTAAATTCTGGCCCACCTCACTAGGTGTCTAATATCATTCTATCAACTGAATTCTGGCTCACTCCAGTCGCCCGTAGGCTTTGTACGACTGAGTGTCCAATATCATCTTATCAAATGAATTCTGACCCACTCCAGTCGCCCGTAGGCTTTGTACGACTGAGTGTCCAATATCATTCTATCAAATGAATGATCTTCTGTCAGATAGTGTGATAGGTTCAACGTCTTAAGATAAACCATTATCTTTTAGTGTTCTTCCCTTGTGATTGGTGCCCAAGGAAATCCCTGGCGCTTACTTAAGAGTGGTAACGGTTTTCGCACAGTCAGTAGATCTCTCTCCTTCGTATGTGCGAACATACTTTATACACTTTTAATAATTACACCCAAAAGAACGGATCTTTTAAGTTTTGTTTATAATAGTCCAATGTTTAACCGGGAAGGAGATTCAATATCTGATTTTAGAGTGTAGGGAATATAAGTTTTTAATGAAAACACTTTCATATTCATAGCCTTGCTTTTACACACTTTTATTAAGATATTAACTAAAAAAATTATTAATAAGAAATGATTAACTTAGACCTTTTTAGATTCTGGCCCACTTCAGTCAGACTGAGTGTCCACATTCTCCTTACCATGATTCAGATTCTTTGTCTGGAACAAGTATAGGCCTTTTGCTACGTGATAGAACATCATCTTCAGCCTTCTCCTCTTGTCCCAGTTGACATCCTCAGCCTCTCATGAGCGCTTGTTTCCACCACCCTCGGGAGCGGTGACACCAACTCGTCCTTGATCTTTAGCCATACTAGCATGACTATCAGCAATATCTTGAAGCTCAGCATCAGATCCAGAGATCCCTCATTTGACGAAAACATATTTGTAACTATCGTCAAAGAGAGAACCAAAACTAGGACCAGATTTGAAAGCACGGTTGTGGTTTGAACTATTAGCAAAACTCTCAACAGAACTGTTTTCAAGAAGAAAACCACAGCCAGATTTGGTCACGCACTTGTCGACCAACATCTTTCGAATCACTAATACAAATCTTGTCTTAAAATTGTTGGAATATGTAAAGAAACATGGGAATAGTAAATAACTATTATAGTAATCGAAAGGATAAACAACAATGAGGACAACAACAAGTTGTCAATATCTTGATCTTGAATGAAACTTCAAATATAGAACTTGTATTCGGAAATACAAGAACACGAACTGCTACTCTTGTGGCTTGTAGATCCGCTGAGAATACGAACGGTTAGAGTCATTCGTCTGTTAAGTTAACACCTGAAACACTTAGCAACCAATTAGATAAACCACAACATCACCGGCTGAGTCGAGAGATGGCTCTTTGTCTTTAAGACAAGATTGCCCCCGTATATAGGCTTTACAGAAGTGTGGACAATAGTCTCCCAAGATGAAAAAGCAAACTATCAAGTGTGCAAAGCCTACACAAATGATCTCAGCGAAGAACATGAATAATGAAGATTGCTAAGAGAATGATTGCTATCAGAAAAATCTGATCTCTTTGTGATGTTGTGAACTTGTTTTTCTGTACATATGTTCATATATGTTCTTTTTCTCTATAGAATTGAGCCAAAGGCCTCAATATATAGGTGTGCAAGATGGCCTTTCAAATGCCCCATAATGGCAATCAATTTCCATGTAATGGATGACATTTAACCCTTAAGTAATGCAACAACATAATGGTCCAAGTAATAGCCATTATTGGGTGGATTCAATGCCATTGAAACCCCCTCAACAGCCAAAACTTTTGGGATTCCGTTGAGCAGTTACTGCCAATGAAGAACCGCGGCTCTGCCATATTAGTGATGCGATGCTAATTCAACACAGACCTCACTACCACTCCAGCGCCGCGGCGCTGCAAGGGGGGCCCCATGACCCTTTTCCGACCCGCACCATCTTACACTTTGCATAATCCTTCATTCGTTTTCCAACGTGGAACACTTTTCATTTAGCAAATAACCGTCCATCATTCTATGTTTCAAACATTTCACTTACGTACCAATATCTCTTTCATTAACGAAATTTACGATACTTGGCACTAAGATTGCACGTGTGTGAAAACGATATTTCTGACGTGCGGGGCCCAATTGTTCGAGTCATAAATAATGGGATAAACTTATTTCCACATTAGTAAATTTCTAACACAATTATGTCACTTAAGTCTGCTCAAATAGCATGAAAGATGATTAAGTCATTAAGGATGCATCTGGACTGTGGTTTATGGTTAGTAGACAACCTTTGTATGATATCTCACCCTTGCAAAAAGTTATCTGCTTATGTAACTCTTGTATGAATTCCTTAATGGCCTGCGATAGTTTAAGAGGAACTGTTGTAGGCTATAATGATACCTATTGAGGCATTTCTTCACTTTACACAAATTTAGGTTGATCTTTGGTCTGTTTGTTTCAAGAACAGGCATGTTGATAAAAAATGGAATCTTGGATCTGATTCTGAACTACTTCACATCACTAGCTTCATTAGCTTTGGACTAATGTTTAGGTAAAAAATGGTTAAAATATAAGGGATGTTTGAGTCTGTCTCATTTTTGTTGTGTATAACTAGTAAAGATTTTGTGGTTTGTGGAAGGATCTCAATGTGATGTTTCAGATGTTTGTGTCTGAGATATGACTTGTTGTGGTCATCTATGTTTGGTAAGCATGTTGAGTGCACTTTGTTTCACCAAAGAGTCTGAAAATGCTAAGTCTTAAACTGGGTTTCCTTGTTTCACCTTGTCATTGTCACATCCTTTGTGTTGTAGCCTTGAATCTAGATAACGTCACACCCCAACCTTGGCGGGTGTGGACGACACCTGGGCCTGAACAACTCAAGCGTACCACTTGTATATCATGACATGAACATATAACCGTCTGGGCTGACAAGTCCTTTAGAAATATAATGATAAGGAAGATTTTGATGCAATAACCTATAACAAGTGACAAGCAACCCAAACTATACATATAACAAGGTTGGCAAGACCATCACAGAGTACCAACAACTGACAACGAGGCCGACAAAGTCATACAAAACAAATATACAATGACCTCTTACAAGTCTCTAAAAGTACTACAACATGTCAGCAAGTCGGGACAGGGCCTCGCCATACCCAAAATAACTATAAACAGAAGTAATGGCCTACCAACTTTGTACAGCCACTTTGAGAAAGTGGAGTGCGTTGACCAACAACTAAATTAGATAGCCTACTGTGAAGGTGCATTTGTCTATCTACCTGCACCTGCTGGCATAAAATATAGTGCCCCAGCAAAGAGAACGTTACGTCAGTACGAAAGAATGTACTGCATATGTAAGACATGTAAAACATGTATATAAAAATGTAATACGAGAGAAGGGTACATAAGTCAACCTGAAACTCAGAACTGCTACTAAAGCCATAGAACTAACATAAACATGATCATATGTATAGTAGTAAAATCGGGCCACTCTTTGGGGCCATATAATATCATATCAAGCCTCTCCGTGGGGCGAATTTTCATCATATCACACCCCTCAATAATATGACTCGATAATATCATACCCAACTGCAGTGGTGTGCACATATAAGTATTGTACCCGGCCGACTATAGCACAACTTGGTAGAAAATAGATACATATATATACAATGTATGAAAAACCTCAGAATAACAATATGAACAGGGCGGGTGACCAAAGGTCGTTAACCCCCGCCTGTCGTTATGGAATCATGAACAGTGATTATTACAATCCAACAAGAGCCTCAGAATCAATCACGTAACAAAGATTATAATAAGGTAAGGAAAGTACTCCCGACAAAGGACAAACAAGAGTTACATGTTCTAATGGACTGGAAACACAAGGCAATCAAGTTATCAATAATAGGAGTGTAAAAATGGCATTTCATTCATTTTCTTTTAAAACAAGATCATGCCAAAAGAAGGAAGAAGCCCTACATACCTCGTTACCTTGTCTATACGGATTCCACAAGCCCTCATATGTTCTACAAAAAATTTCTATGATATACGTACAATTTGTACCAACAACAAATTCAAAACTCATTAAGAAAGCTCATTTAGTCATTTCGTCGAACATGTAGCGCGCGTCATTTTCCTATCTTATTTTCATGGAAACTGAAACTACTTTTACTTCTTCCTTATCAACCACCGTAAGATTAAGGTTACCACCCTTCTACTCTAAAATATTTAGCCACTACTATGTCAAAAATCCCATTAATACCATCTAACAATCAATATGTACTCATCTTGGGATTTAGCTAGATTTTTCCATAAGTTATTCTATCACTTGATCAAGATATGCTATGGAAAGTTAAAGGACATTGAGGAGGAGATAAACTTACCTCAAAACAGCCAAGAAACCTTCTACACCAAGCCTCCTTTCAACTTCAAGGAAATCCAAGATCAATCCCACCAACTAGAGGTGATCTTCCAATATGATCCAAGCTCTTCTAGGGAGAAAACACTACATAACCTTAGGAATTGGTCCTTGGTTTATGTGCAAGTCTTTAGGAAATGTTTGAGAGCACCTAGGGTATGTTTGGGGCGAAAATAATTTGAAATGAAATAAAAATTCAAGATTAGATTTAATATAGGCTAACCACTGCAACAAAATACGGCCAAATGTACAACCCATACAAAATGTACGGTTCGTACATTGGACCGTACCTCGTGGGCAGAAACCTAAAAATTTTGGAAAACTTCATATAGCCTCCCACCATATTTATATGATCCCTACCTCAATGTAAGGTCCTTACAAGCCATGAAGCATACATAAATTTATCAAACTTGGATGAAACGTATCCTCTTAGGTTCGTTTAACTCGTATACTTCATGACACTTCTATAAACAGGTTTTAAACTATCATTACCCTTTAGTAAAGTCTCATGCCTTCTTAGAATACATAAGTTAATCGACGACCTGTCTTAACATAAAACTACGAGGCGTGACATCCTCCTCCCTTAAGGGCATTCATCCTCGAATGTTGGGTAACATATCTTAACTCTTTAGGATTTTCTTGAAATTTTGATAGAGTTTCCTCTGTAAACATAACTATCCAAAACCTATCAAACAACTCAAAATACATATCCAATGCCACATAGGCCATATAACAACATAACATAATAATACTAGCCCCACATGACCACCTATCTATCCAGAAATCAAAAGGGTTAGCATAACTCACTTTAACTATCAAATGCTGAAATATGAGTTGCATCCGTCACATCTGTATCAACAACATTACCTATACAAGACATACATGATACGCTTGGTAGATAAGATAGAAATAGGGAAGTCGTATCGCATGAGTGTTGATTTAAACCTATAGTCTGAGACAAATAAGGGTATCTGGACTTCATGTCCTCCTCATCCTCCTACGTCAATTCTTCCATATTATTGTTTCTCCATAACACTTTAACAGAGGCTACTTCTTTCGTGCATAACTTGCAGACCTGACGATCTAAGATGGCAACCAGAGTCTTTTTGTATGCTAAGTCCTATGTAATCTAAACATCCTCTATAGAGGTAATACAGAGGGATCTCCTATAAACTTTGGAAGCATGGACACATGGAAACTGCTTCTAACTCTGGGGGTAATTTAAGCCTATATGCCACCTCGCTAATCCTCTGAACAATATTACACGGTTCGACATACCTGGGTTAAGCTTGACCTTCTTGCCAAACCTCATCACGTCTTTCATAGGCGATACATTCAGGAACACCCAATCGCTAATAACAAACTCTAGGCCTCGACATCGATTATTTGAATATGACGTTTGCCAATTTTGGGCAGTCAACAATCACTCCTGAATTAACTTTACCTTTTCTACCACTTGTTTTACAAGGTCAGGTCCCAATATCTATGCTTCACCTACTTAAAACCATCCAATAGGAGATCTGCACTTTCTCCCATACAAGGCTTCATATGGAGCCATCTTAACACTAGAATGATAACTATTATTGTAAGCAAATTCAAAAAGAGGCAAATGATCTTCCCAGCTCTACTTAAAGTCCAAAACACAGGCTCGTAGCATATCCTCGAGTGTCTGAATAGTGTGCTCGGCTTGTCCGTCTGTTTGCAGATAGAAAGTTATACTAAGATTAACCTGAGTATCGAAACCTTTCTGGAAAGATCTCCACAAGTTAGCTATAAACTAGGTACCTCTGTCAGATATAATTGAAACTGGAACTCCATGAAGTCGAACTATTTCCCTGACATATAATTTAGCATAATTTTCATTTGAATAAGTAGTTTTGACAAGTAGAAAGTGGGATGACTTTGTAAGCCTATCAATAATAACCCAGATGGAATCGCACTCCCGATAAGAATGAGGTAACCCTATAATGAAATATATATTGATTATCTCCTATTTCCACATCAACATCTCTATATTCTAAAGCAACCCTCCACGTTTCTGATGTTCAACCTTAACCTATTGGCACTTCGGACATTAGGCCACAAACTCTCTAATATTCTTCTTTATGTTGTTCCACCAGTAAATCTATTGAAGATCATGGTACATTTTAGCAGAACTAGGATGAATAGAATACCTGGACAAGTGAATCTTTTCCCTAATTCAGCCACAGAGTCCTCCAAAATAAGGTACACATAACCAGCCTTTGAATTTAAGGACCCCATCACCTGATAGCTCAAACAACTGCTTCTTTTGAAACGGGATCCCTTCTCTAATTCTGACTAACTCTAGATCATCAAGCTGCCTTGTTTTTACTTCTACTAGTAAATATGATTCTGCGGCATTCTGAACTATAGCACTTTCGCCATCTATGTCAAGAAGTCGTACGCTTAAGCTAGCTAACCAACACAAATATTTGGTCATCGCCAACTTATTATCCTGAGGCCTTCACATGCCTCAGGCTACCCATAAACTTATGGTTAGAGGCATCGGCAATAACATTAGCCTTGCCAAGATGGTACATGATATCAACATCATAGTCTTTCAATAACTCAAGCCATCTCCTCTATCTCAGATTCAACTCTTTCTACTTGAATATACATTGTAGGCTTTTATGATCGGTAAACATGAACCCCATATAAATAGTGATGCCTTATCTTCAGGGAAAATATAACCGCCGCCAAGTCAACATTATGAGTCAGGTAATTCTGCTTGTGCTTCCCTAATTGTCTCGAAGCATATGAAATAACCTGCCATGTTGCATCAGAACACAACCTAAGCCAACTCTGGAGGTATCATAATAAATGACATAGTCCTCCGAACCTTCTGAAAGTGCCAGGACAAGTGTTGAGGTCAACCCACCATTCAACTCTTAGAAACCCTTTCACAAGCATCCAACCATTAAAACTTAGCCACTTTATGAGTTAACTTCAATGGGATAACAATAGAAGAGAAGTTCTCTACGAACCTCTTATAATAACCTGCCAAGCCCAAGAAACTACGTACCCCAGTAGGAGTTGTGGGCCTCGACCAATTCTTCAAAGCCTCGATCTTCTGGCTATTAACTTTTATGCCCCCGTCTGATGCTATATGCCTAAGGAAAGCCACTGAATTAAACCAGAACTCACATTTAGAGAACTTAGCTGTAACTTATTATCTTGGAGCTTCTATAATACCGCTCGCAAATAATCTACATGTTCTACCTCTGATCAAGAATACACCATAATGTAATCTATAAACACGAATACAAAGATATACAGAAACAACTTGAAAACTCAATTAATCAAGTACATGAAAGTCGCTGGTGCATTAGTAAGACATAAGGACATAACAAGAAACTCGAAATGACCATATCTAGTCCTAAAATCAGTCTTCGGAATATCATTTTCCTTAACCCTCAATTGATGGTATCTAGACCTAAGAGATATCTTTGAGAAATATTTAGCTCCTTGCAACTGATCAAACAAGTCATTGATCCTTGGGAGTGGATATTTATTATTGATAGTGACCTTATTCAGCTGACGATAGTCAATGCACATTCTCAGCGAACCGTCTTTCTTACTATCACGATCCAAACTGGAGGGCTGAGATCGGCACCCGGGCCTTACTTGCCAATCACCAACTTACATATCCTTTAATCATCTTTAACATTATAAGGGTCGATGAGGCCAATAGGAAATATATTATGTGAATGCCAAAATTTAACATAAATAGTCCAACAATATACATGCGGGCCGTCAAGACCTCCATAATAGACTATATACATCATTATATGAACCAACATGGCTATACATAAAACTGTACACAGGACGACTATCTATTAACCTCTAAGAATACATCAAAACTATCATGAGTCAGGACACGACCCTGATGTACTAAAAAATATCTATATATATGCATACCAATATGACTAGGAAATTCCGGGAGAGTGGAGTTTTCCAACCAACCGTTGATCAAGTCAGCCTACTGGATAGTCCGTATATTAGACTGTCCCTCGAGGGCAGAATCCTAAAAAAATTGGAAAACTTCATATGGACATCCCACTATATTTGTATGGTCCATACCTCAATGTACGGTAACGTACAAGCCATGAAGCAGATGAAAATTTGTCAAACTTTGATGAAACGTATCCTCTTAGGTTCATTTAACTCCTATACTTCTTGACACTTCTATCATTTCCCTTTCATAAGGTCTAATATCTTCTAAGAATACTTAAGTTAATCAAAGACATGACTTAACATAAAACTACGAGGCGTAACATCTTTCCCCCTTTAAGAACATTCATCATCGGATGTTGGGGTAACATATCTTAACTCGTTAGGATTTTCTAGAAATTTTGATAGAGTTTTCTGTCACGCCTCAAAACATGAGTTGGATGGACCATGCTCTACATGCATCTACTGTGATCTTGTAATAGGGTAAATGACATAACTTGTAACACAAATGAATTCAGTGAACAATTTTTTTTTGTACATAAACGTGGCCACTGGCCCATTGTATGCGATCGAATATAATATAACCTACTAACTATGTCTATGAAGCCTCTATGAGTACCTATTATTGAATTACTAATACAAGTGTTGGGACACGGCCCAAAAATACCCATAATCTCTACCATCAATATAATTACTAGACCTGATTCGGCTTCGGGTGAAATCGGAGCTTGCATCTCTTCCGCTGATGATCTGCACTATCTAGAAAACCAGTCTACCAGCCTGTACAATTGGACCTGCAATGTGAAATATAACAAATGCAGCACCCCCAGCAAAAGGGACAGCAGTACAGAAAGATTGTATTGAATATGTAAGGCAGACTGTAATAATCATATGAAAGAACATTAAATGTAAGGAAGTTAAAGAAGAATCAACATAAAACTCTGAATTGCCACTTAGGGCCATGATATGCACAAGTATACTATATATGCGTATATTACGCAGTCGTACATATATATACGTATATAATGTCATTGGCTCATTGGGCATCTTCCTTACCATAACAGCCTTTGTGCGAATAATCATCATCATATAACCAGCTGATCAGGTGATGGTGCGTATATAATGACATAACCTTTCCCATACCCCATATATATATATATCATATAGCATACGCATATATAACACATGTGAGGTCATGTAATATACATGTATATAATGCATGAATGATACTAAGACACTCTGAGTTTATCAAAGTTACGTAAAGTCGTTGCATCTCCGATTAATACATTTGGGACTAACATTATCAACATAACTTACTTGGAAGAATCAACAAGCCATAAGATAATATCACTATCATTAAATAGAAGTCAAGAAGATCAACCTCTAACATATCTAAGAGTGGAGCCGTTATGGATATTGTTCATTTACGTTTGTTTCATTCTGATCATGCCAAAACAAGGAAGAGTAGCCTTAACATACTTACTGCTCTATGATGCTTTCTTTTTACCTACGAACCTTGGAAACATATGAAATTCGTAACAAAGAGAGGTCAATAATTGTCAAGGACTTAATACGACACAAATAATATCACACGAGTAGAAGACCTGCGATACTTCATTCTTTGGAACTCACATTAAAGGAAGGAATCAAATGATAAGACTTTATGTCGCTGGATATGATTGGAATATACCTACTATTCTACAACCCTATTATGACACCTTCGGAAACCATTATCTAGTCTTGTGGTCCATTCTACCTTGGATAGACGATGATCGTCTACGTCAATGTGGTTTATCTTAAAAGAAGCTTTATACCCCACAATGCTAATCTGGATGCTTATGACATAAGTCCTCTTACGTTACGTTCTATGACCCCTTTAACGATCATCTGAACTCTTAACCATATAATGACCTGTTACTATACAAATGACATCACGTGAAAGGAACACTCGAGCATGAACAAGAGATTTGCGATACTTTACTCCTAGAAACTAAAATAGGAAGGGAACAACTAATAGGACTTTGTCTCGCTAAATACGAGATGGACATACGCACTCACTCTACTATATTCCTTATTGGTGCTTCCAAAACCTGTATTTTAACTCCATATAATGTCTTATCCTCAAGAAGGCTATAACGTTTATATTAACTTAGTTGTCATATAATTCATCTTATGTAGCAATTTATCATCCATTAGTGATACTTTGAAAGCCAACACATAATTCATCTTAAGTAAGATACTACAATCCGATAACGGTAATTTGGATATTATCGATATGACTCTTCTTAAAGAAAAAACTATAATCCGTTAAAGATAATCTAGAAAAATTCATAAAATTCAACTTCACTAGGACCTATAATCCATCGAAAACCATTTGAAGCTAATACGTGATTCACTTACTTTATGCTCTACACCCCATGACACTTAGTTAGACGTTTGCCGTGAGATATCATCTACCTTTAGCAATATGTTGTAGTCCCATACATATAGCCTATAGTTTGCTACATACCATACCTTAACCTTAGATCCATAATTCCCTTAATATCATCTGAAAGTTGTCTTATAGTCATACTACACATCGCCTATCCTTGACGACATTCTATAACCTCTTTAACTATGCTTATAAACTGTTACCATTATTAATAAGTATGATTCTCATCTCATTATCAACTAGCAACCGTCAACAAGTAAATCCTTTTCACTTATATTACGGGTCACTATAACACATAACAACTATCAAACATGCAAGGTTCTCTTTTGCTCATAAACTAATAGTCGTCACACTACAGAAGTTCTTTTGAGAGTGCCACTATAGTTCGTACTTAATCTCTGGTCAAAACACGTGGCTACTAAGACACTTATGAAACTCAACTCGTTAGGGCAATATCTTGGTAGGACATCTAAGAAGCTATTAAACATATGAGATGATGCTTGAGTAATAACCACGTGTGAGCATATAACATCTATTTCATTTCACTTTGTGTGCTAGGAACGTCATTATACTTAAGGGGAATTCTAATCCCATTATAGAAACTTGGAACTCGACTCTTAGGAGTAAACACTTGAAGAATACTGATTACGAACATATAGATTTTCTTAAGAGATTCATGAGACTTGGAACATGGAACTACTACACTTGGAAGCTCTAAACTTCATGGTTTACATAAGAATCAAATATCGTATGTCATGCCATAGTGGCGAGTCAAAAAAATATCCTTACGTACCTTTAAGTAGACGTTCGAACCGAGATGGCAAGACCAACCTCCTTCACAAGTCCAACTACAACCAGGAAAAGAAGACTAGCATCAACAAGAAGAATACACCAACTAGTTTATGAGCAACAAGCTCATTCTACGAGCATTAAAATGACCTTTGGTCAAACACCCTTGCCCCTTAATGGGCCTCCCTTTATGGATCAGATTTGGCCACACTAGCCCCTTTAATTTGGGCATGTCATTTCAAGTAGGTGGGTCACTTACTTAGGCTAGAAGGTTACTAATTAGCTTTAAACACATGTGTTGTCCCCGTTTAATAAGTAGGACTTGAAACAAGTAGGACATTTAAGCAAATAGGACATGCAAGCAAGTAGGACGTGTGAGAAAGTAGCTCAAGTAAGTAGGATGAATAAATAGTATCTCAAGCACGTAGGATGTCTAAGAAAGTAGGTGAAACACAAAGGTGAAACTAGTAGGTCGTCTACCTTTGTCCGACATCTTATTCATTTAAGAATCTCATTTACTTTAACTAGGCTTACCATACTACATACACTTGGACACTATAACCTCATTCCTCCATATTCAAGTAACTTCGTCGACTTTAACTTAGTCGTAGACATGATGAGAAGTACGGGATGTTACATCATCCTCCTTTTGGATCATTTGTCCTCGAATGAGAAGCGTGACTCAAGGAAACTTTAACTTTGGGATTCTAGCAGATTACTTGCATACGTAGGGCACATTTAATCTAATAGGAACTTCACGATTATTGATCGCTCTAGTCGAAATCACATGAAATAGGATGATCTCTTAAGCCATGCACGATCTAGAGTATGAAAGAAGGGTAACATTTTCTAAATGCCTCGTAGCTTCCCGATTATAAGTGTGGTGCGCAATATACCCAGGATTCGATTCCATAACCATAGGGTCCAATGCACGAGATTCATATAATTGATTACGTACAAATAGATTTTCTTTAGAGATTCATAAGACTTGGAACATGGAACTACTACACTTGGAAGCTCTAAACTTCATGGTTTACATAAGAAGCAAATATCGTATTTCATGCCATAGTGACTAGTCAAGAAAATAACCTTACGTACCTTTAAGTAGGCGTTCCAACCGAGATGGTAAGACTAGCCTCCTTCACAAGCACAACTACAACCATGAAAAGAAGACTAGCATCAACAAGAAGAATACACCAACTAGCTAATGAGCGACAAACTCATTCTACAAGCGTTTCTACGGGATTATCCAAGCCTATCTCCTTCTAATCCCTGTAACACCATCAAAGAAACATAACTATAATTATATCAATATCCAGTAACTTAACATGATAGGTACAACCCCATATACCACAAAATCAGTCCTAACATTTTATACAACATCACTAGCAACGCAACTATATCATTCAACCATCAAGGGCAAGTTTATTTTACAAGCAAACATATATTATGCATGAATGGTACTAAGACACTCTGTGGGCATAATCATCATCATATATTATGCATGAATGGTACTAAGACACTCTGAGTCTATCAGAGTGACGTAAGGTCATTGCACTGCCAATTAACATTATGGAACTAACATCATCAACATAACTTACTTTGAAGAGTCAACAAGCCATAAGATAAGATCACTATCATTATATAGAAGTCAAGAACATCATCCTCTAACATATCTAAGAGTGGAGCCGTTATGTATATTGTTCGTTTACGTTCGTTTCATTCTGATCATGCCAAAACAAGGAAGAGTAGCCTTAACATACTTACTGCTCTATGATGCTTTCTTTTTACGAACCTTTGAAACATATGAGATTAGTAACAAAGAGAGTTCGATCATTGTCAAGGACTTAATACGACACAAATAATATCACACGAGTAGAGGACCTGCGATACTTCATTCTTTGGAACTCACATTAAAGGAATGAATCAAATGATAAGACTTTATGTCGCTGGATATGATTGGAATATACCTACTATTCTACGACCCTATTATGACACCTTCGAAAACCATTATCTAGTCTTGTGGACCATTCTTCCTTGGATAGACTATGATCGTCTACGTCAATGTGGTTTATCTTAAAAGAAGCTTTATACCCCACAATGCTAATCTGGATGCTTATGACATAAGTCCTCTTACGTTACGTTCTATGACCCCTTTAACGATCATCTGAACTCTTAACCATATAATGACTTGTTACTATATAAATGACATCACGTGAAAGGAACACTTGAGCATGAATAAGAGAGTTGCGATACTTGACTCCTAGAAACTCAAATAGGAAGGGAACATCCAATAGGACTTTATCTCGCTAAATACGAGATGGACATACGTACTCACTTTCCTATATTCCTTATTGGTGCTTCCAAAACCTATAATCTAACTCCCTATAACATCTTATCCTTAAGAAGCCTATAACGTTTATATTAACTTAGCTGTCATATAATTCATCTTGCATAGCAATCTATCATCCATTAGTGATACTTTGAAAGCTAACACATAATTAATCTTAAGTAAGATACTACAATCCGATAACGGTAATTTGGATATTATCGATATGAATCATCTTAAAAATCAAACTATAATACGTTAAAGATAATCTAGAAAACATCCATAAAATTAAACTTCACTAGGACCTATAATCCATCGAAAACCATATGAAGCTAATACATTATTCATCTTACTTTACGCTCTACACCCCATGACACTTAGTTAGACGTTAGCCGTGCGATATCATTTACCTTGAGAAATATGTTGTAGTCCCGTACATACAACCCGTAGCATTCTACATACCGTACCTTAGCCTTAGATCCATATATTTCCTACTATCATCTGAAAGTCGTCTTATAGTCGTCCTACACATCACCATCCTTGGCGATATTTTATAACCTCTTTAACTATGCTTATAAACTGTTACCATCATTAACAAGTATGTTTCTCATCTCTTTATCAACTAAAAATTGTCAACAAGTAAATCCTTTACACTCATATTACGGAGGTGTCACCAAACAGGAAGTACATGAAATATGTTAAATGCATATGTAGAGCATCTCTAGAATTCTGTTTTGGAATTGTACTCTATAGGCTACTAGTGTGGTCCACCTAAGGTGAAATTCTATCCTCTTTGCGACTACTAGTAACTTAATTTATGAGATGACTATGCTTTAGTAACGACCATGTGTGAGCATATAACATCTCTTTCATTTCACTTTGTGTGCTAAGAACGTCATCATACTTAAGGGGAATTCTAATCCCATCATAGAAACTTGGAACTCGACTCTTAGGAGTAAACACTTGAATAATAACTGATTACGGACAAATAGCATTTCTTAAGAGATTCATGAGACTTGGAACATGAAACTACAACACTTGGAAGCTCTAAACTTCATGGTTTACATAAGAAGAAAATATCATATGTCATGCCATAGTGGTGAGTCAAAAAAATATCCTTACGTACCTTTAAGTTCACGTTCCTCATGAGATGGCAAGACCAACCTCCTTCACAAGTCCAACTACAACTAGGAAAAGAAGACTAGCATCAACAAGAAGAACACACCAACTAGTTAATGAGCGACAAGCTCATTCTACAAGCGTTTCTACGGGATTCTCCAAGCCTATATCCTTTCTAATCCTTGTAACACCATCAACGAAACATAACTATAATTATATCAATCTTCAACAACTTAACATGATAGGTACAACCCCACATAGCACGAAATTAGTCCCAACATGTTATACAACATCACTAGCAACGCAACTATATAATTCAACCATCAAGGGCAAGTTCATCTTACAATCAAACGGGCAACATCTCCTTGTTTATTCCACATCCTACTGGCTCAATTCACTATAACAACAACAACAACCAACCACCATAGACGTAAGCTCGATGAATTCCAAGTGATATGCCTCAGGATAAAAATAAGGTCTAAAATGATAGCATATTATAGTTTCATATGTATTCTTGGAATAGTTACTTAGCTAATGGTCTGAAGATTCATGAGAGTATTACAATATACGGGTAAGTCCAACATTCAAGGATGAATGTTCCTAAAAGGGTGATGATGTTACATCCTGTATTTTCGTACGTTAAGTTGTATCATAAGTTAGTCGACGTAAACTCAGAAGTGAGATTATCTTTGAGGTTATAAGAGGTAAAATATGTTTAAATGTTTACGATCGTGATTGGTAAGTATTAAAAGGTTTATAGATTAATCGAATGGGAGAAAATATGTGCGTCGAAGTTTGGTATGTTAAACAAGGTGTTATGATGGTTATTGAGAATAATAGTTTGTGTATGTGCCAAAAGGATCTACGAACTAGTGATATATTACTTGATCATAATAACGAGTATATGAAGTATCTTAAAAATAATAATTATTTATATGAATTGAGATAATGAAATTAATTATGTGTGTAATTAGTTAAATTGAGAATCATAGTTGAAGACAAGAAATTAATTAATAGTATTGGATTAATATTACGTAGGTCATTGAAAAGTGGAAACATTTAACAAAAGGGTGGCACTAAATTAGTCATTAATGAACATGATGAGTGGAACAATTATGCCACATGGAATCATGAAAATAAATAACTAGTGACTAATCATTCCTATGTATTTGGTGGCACCTTATGGTAGAAGGTAATTATTATGAGAATATCTCATATATAAGTGGACCCTAAAAATGATAAGGAATGAATGAAGGTATTATTTTAGTCTAAAAATGTTGCAAAATGAATATGTGGGCAGTAACCTTTTCATGAGAAATGCAAGCAATATGCAACAATTCAATTTGTTGGATTTCTTTTAAGATGCTATATACGCTACAAATAGTTCCTATGAGAAGAAACATGACATGATTAGACATCTTCCATTCATCAACCATGTGGTTCTAGAATAACTCATCTTCTTTGACTTGTGGTTAAATCCAAACTTTCTTCAAAGTGAAGTAAGCTCAAGTTAGGAGTTGTTCTTGTGTTTTGATGTAATAAATTCCTTCACCGCCATGTATATAAGTTGTTTAAGATTTTGAAATGTTGGTTGCTAAAAGCTAACAAGGCGATAGTCGAAAATCATAGAGTTGTGTTGTGTTGGTTATGTGCTGCACACTTTAGGGTGTTGTAATGATGTTTTAAGTACTGGATTTGAGGTCTTAATGAAGTTGTAATTGTGATTGTTGTTATGTAATTCTGGAAGGAAAATAGAATACGAAAGAAGTATTGTAAATTAGTCGCATAGTGAGCCTGTTAATTATTTTGGGTTAAGTTGTTGACTTTAGTATTGCTATTGATTATTGTAGATTAGCTCATAGAGATGATTGAATCTGATACCCTATGATAGAGCATCGACAAAAAAATATGTAATGGATATCCTTTATTTCTTGGCATGCTTCTGTACGAATAACGGTTTCCAAAATAAGCATATTATTCTTGCTATTATTTGTCCCTTGAAGGGAGTAAATTCATGTTGTTGAGCTTCCCGTAAGAATGTGTACTCCTTAAGATATCTAATAGTTGTATTATAGGCCACCTCTTTGTGTAAGTAATATAATAGTTGAAGAAATAACGCATAACATACAATTGATTAAGCCCACGAATTCTAGAGGGGATTTATGTGTCCCTAAGAAAAATGTATAAAACTGGAAATATCATAAAATATGCAGAACGATTATGCTTATGAGTATTAGTTGAGACGTATGATTATTGTCCCTAATATCTAGCCTATCATAGAAAGAGCTAATGCAATCATAATCTAGAAAGATGAGAAGTGATGAAAAGAAGATACTAAGAGGCCAATGATCTCATAATGAAAATCCACGATTCTTTAGCTTGTTGATTGTTAGCTAGTCTTTGTATGATGTGCTTGAGGTTGTGTGAGCTATCCCCTGTTGGGAATCTACGTTCAGTTCTTACTTATTTTACTTTAATAGAAAGGGTATAGAGTTTATATATATAGTATTACTATTATTTATAGAATTACTATATCCTAGCCTTATGGATGGTGAGAGACCGACCATATGGCTGGTGAGAGCCGGGACTTATGGTTGGTAAGATATATATAGAGATATTCCAACTTTATGACCGGTGAGAGATACACTGAGCCTTATGGACAGTTTGCTTTGCTACACATGTTTAGGTTTGCTATGTTTTCTTGTGATATAAAGTGTTATGTACAAGTATGTTTCTGCCAGATGATGATCTATCTGACAGAGGTAAAAAGGGTACGGCATATGTAGTCGTAAAGAGTTGTTACGGATAAGTCCTAATTCCATAGACTAAGTGATTGTATGGTTCTAAATGACTAGTGATAGGGTAAGCCGGCCTAGACTAATCAGTATATTCGTTTCTCTTCAAGAAGAGTTATCTTTTATGTATCCTATTCATGTTCATGAGCCTCAATGCTTATGTTATCCACCTTACATATTCAATACATTTATTTTTACTAACGTTCCTTTTACTTGTGGGATACTGTATTCATGCTTGTAGGTTCAGGTTACTAGCTTGATGAGACCTTACAATAGACAGGGTTGATATTACATGGAGGATCGGTAAGACTCCATTTCATCTGCAGTGCAGCTGAGTCTAGTTTTAACGTTATTAGATCAAGTGTATCGACATCATGGGTAGGCTAGGGCTATGTCCCAACCATATTATGATGTCAGTCACTGTTAGAAACTTTGTAGACATAAACCGATATGTACTGTATGTTGTGTCGCCTTGTCAACCCTTGTTTATGTTGCCTTGAGTAGTTATATTGTAGAAGATCATAGTGGTCTTATCAGCATAAGATATTATGATTAGTTTACAGATTGTCCTTGTCGGCCTAAATTATCTATTGGGTTTCCAGAGCTCACGAGTTATAGATGGTACGCTTGGGGTCAAGTAAGGCACCGGGTACGGGGTATGCCTCCCCAGGTTTGGGTTGTGACACCTGGCCTCAGTTATAAATAGGTCTCCCATCAACCGATTGCTAAATTATCTTTTCGTTACATTTCCATTTTGAGGTATCTTGGGGTAGGGATTCTCTTGTCTTAATGTATTCCCCATAATAGCTTCCCGAAGATCGAAGGTCTGGCATCTCTAGTAGATGAGTTATTTACTGCCGCTTTTTTACCATTGGTCCTTACACTCTCCCAGATCTATCACACCTTTGTGAAAATTACATAACTGTAATTTTATTTATGTCCATCCTTCTTTGTCCTGATCCTCCTTCCTATCCATTATAATGAAAAACACATTTCTTCCTTGATACTTCATCATACCATTCCATTCGCACTTAGTAAATATTTTCACGTTTCATACAACCATCCTTTGATTGTCCCGAATTTCTCATCGTTACTTGTACTATTCTAAACCAGAGGTGTCTAGAATTATGAGATGTAGCACAATTAGTTCGAAGGTCTTATCAGTCTAATGCCTATAGAATCCTTTAGCTTACAATCATCAATACATGTAACTTTCAATGATAAGCGGTATGGCTCCTTTACGAACGTGTAAGAGGTTTATGTCACCTTCTATTTCCATTGACAATTTGATCCTTATAATCGACTTGGGGTCACTATTTTTGGTGTGCCTCTTTACGTGATCATATGAATGGTCCATATTCACAAGATTCAATCATGGCAATCCATTCTTAATAATGTCCTGGGTCATCCCCTATCCATTCTAGGAAAGGTTTAACAATTTTGGGTCGCACATACGTAGCATATTCTCCCATTTAAATCAACGATGGTCACCATGAAATGAGTAGATTCTCATGAACTACTGAACCTTCCAATAATGCTTTCTGCATTTCATCTTTATAGCTTATCTTAATCATACCATTTTTCCACAAAACTTGGGCTTTCATACAATCTTGGGGTAAGATTATATCATCGGTTCAGGTTCTATGTATCATAGTCATTGTGAAAGTGGAAACATAGTACATATTCTATCACCATGTCAGGTGTGGCTCCCAAATCCCATCGATCAACTAACTTATATACACAGTTCTATCTATCGTTTGTGGCTGGTAGCCCATCTTTGGCTTTATCTTTACATCCATAACTTATCCTTATCAGAATATGTTATCCTGCAAGTGGTATAGTAAAATCGATCCCTAAAAGTGGGGTCAATACTTTCGAACATAAAATAAGTTAATACTATGTCTACAAGAGATAGATATGTCACAGAGAAGTAAATAGCATACCTGCATCCAACAGCATACCTCGAACAGCATCAGAGCTCGAAGCTCTATCTCCACCCTTACCCTTATCCTTGCAGCCCAACATGGACACTCCAAATCTTGTGATATTAACTACCACACGAATAACAACCCGGTGTTCCCTTATGACACAGTCCATCATGCGCTTCCCTACACTGACTACAAGATGGTCGGGGCGGTTTCACTCGACCTATACCACTCTGACCTGAGATACTGATGTTTGTGAACCCTATCTCGGCCTTACCCAAGAAGTCTGATCATACATAATTTATTGTGAAGTTCCAGCCTACTGACCATACATATGCAACTCATCACTACTTTGTGGCCTTCTATAGTCACCGACCATCTTGGCCCTCTTTGGCCTCTCATTACCCTCACCTGGGTCAAACCCTATAAACATCAGAAATCCCTAACTAATGAATCCCTAGGAGATGCGAGCTCCCTATCCCTTCAAGTGGTCTATCACTATCAAATTCTCTAAGGTAGCGCCATGCCTTGGAGGAAACCAAGTGAGTCAATACTTGCAGTGCTCTCATTACAGCCTCATCAAACGGAGCCGAGGGTTAAGGTGATGACACATGAGCTTCCCTCTGCTCCTCTAATACTACTACAAGAGTCAGTGATACCTAAGAAGGTGACTCACTCATATCCTTTAATTGGTCTATTTCAATAGAGGGCGTACTACTCGCATTTTATTTCGACCTAATATCAATCTCTCGGCTAGTCAAAGCCCTATTAGCATAAGCATCGCTGTAATTATAAACACGATAAGATTGGGAGTAAAAGTGCTTATAGCTCAGCTCTATCGCGCGATCTAGAATAAGAACCAAAGTGAAAATCCTAAATGCCATATATCCTCATATTTATAAGTATGGTGCACAACACACCCATAAACAAGACTCTACTAGACACGACTTGTAAACTTCCTAAGAGAGACCTGCTCTGATACCAAGTTTGTCACACCCCAAACTGTTAGGGCACGAAAGGCACCCAACCTTACTTGACAAGCGCTAACATACATGACTAAACCATACTCCTTAACATGCAAACGGGCCTTCAAGGAAACTATGATAGATTGAAAGTAGTTAAAAACAATAATTAACTGACAATAACCAACATGATGAATATATATACATAGATAAGGACCGACAAGGTCACCATGACATATATACCTCAAAACACATGCGGACAAGGCTGTACATAACATTTATACACATGACTCATGTCTTCAAGCCTCTAAATTTAACATAATTAGACCAGGAAATGGCCCCGCCATACCCATAATCATGTATATAACATCATACTGACTCAAAAGTAAAAAAGAGTGCACCAACCATAGCTGAGTTGAGAACCTACTGATGGGGGCCGTTAATCTGTATATCAAAACCTGCAGGCATGAAATGCAACATTCCCCGATAAAAGGGATGTCAATATGAAAGATGTACTGAATATGTAAGTCAGTTATGAATATGAGTAAAGACATCAAAGTGAGGGAGAAAGGAAATATCAACTTATAACTCTGGATTGCCGCTCTGGGACATGAAATGCATGTTTATATATATATATATATAAATATATACACATCAAGCCGCTCTTTAGGGCCATATCATATCGTATCAAGTTACTCTTTAGGTCTAACATCATCATAACATACCAAACTGTAGTGATCTGCACAATACGTGTTGTACCCGATCGACTATAGCACCGTTTAGTGTTCATAAAATAGATACATATATAATTCATGAGGGACATCATGATAGCATTCTTAGATTTGTCAGAGTGACATAAAGTCATTATACCTCTGGCCATCATTAGTAAGCCAACAGACCATCATACATTTTGTTAACACAATGAAGAATACAATACAATAAAGAATAATTCTTACGACATAAAATTACTCCAAATAAGGGACAAACAAGATTTTCAATAACATTTTCATAGAATGGAGAATATGAACATTTATAACTTAAAATGATTAGAGACATTTTGGAGGGATGTTCGTTTATGTTCATTTACATACAATTCATGCCCAAAGAAGGCAGAGATCAGCCTTAACAAACATTTCATCGACTAACTACCACACTCCAGCATATATTCATGGCGCGTAATATTTCAATCTACATCAAAACAACAATAGAACCATCGTTAACTAAAGGAACCTAGATTAGTTACATCGAGCGGCAATCTTATCTCCCAAAAATAACTATCAGTTCTATAATTCTTCTCCTTCCTTTACAACACCTTTAGCACACCATCCATAACATACCTAGACTTTATTTCCATAACTCACAATACCAGGACAACCCAGGACACTCAAAATAATCCAACAAATGAAATTCTTCAATAATGATTTATTTACCTGATTCTCCCAAGTTTAGCTTCCAATCAACTAACTATAATGTAGATAACCTCAAATATATAGAGAGGAAGTTGAATCTTACCTTAATCCACAAGAACGGATCGGAACTTGAACTTACTTCACTCCGAAAGACTCTCCAAATCAACTACTAGATGGAGGAAGAGAATCTTGCAAGTACTATGGGCTTATTGGCGCTAGATTTATGTAACTTATGTTTGAACTTGGTCTTGAACAAAAGGGGATGTCTTTGAGAGAGTTTAGGAGAATTTAGTGTCTAGAGAAACGAAAAAATGAAATCCAACTCGAGCAAAATGACTTAAGTAATAAGTGGAGTCGGTGGCAGCACCTCACTTTCATTGTGGATTCACTGACCGTGAATTGATTTCATGGGCCGTGAAATGCCACCGTAAAATGGCCCTCAAAATTTTAGTTTCTGGATTGAAATTCACGGTGGAGCGAGCATCTTTGATAGTCCGTTAATCTATTTCATGGCCCGTAAAATGAACTTCAAACCTGACTTTTCGATGAACTTATTTCTTTTGATTCGTTTCACCTCGAAACCATATGACACTTACTTAATGCTTGTTTAAGCCATTCGTAACCTTATTGGACATCATAACCTCTCTGTCCTTATATTAGTTAACTCATAATGAAATCGACGAAAAAGTTACGAGGTGTAACATAGATATCTAACTCCCATACTTTTTTTCCCAAAAGCATGAATACTCTCCATATGGACCCAACTAAGCTCAATCAACATCATTTTTGTTTCTGTTGGGCCAGAGGCCCAACACTCCTCTTTATCAAGTCCAAAATGCAGAAATAGAAGGCTTAAGCATGGGTAAAAATGATTTTACATATTGGTTGTTGGGTTTGGTAAGCCAACCGGCCCATTGCTTTGTGCTTATATTTACTTGTGTATGTATAAATACATGTAAAAATATTGAAACCCAATGATGAGAACTTAGATGAATTAGGCAAAATGATACTAATATCGTTAGGAGGAATAGGAATGCATCACATTTTGATTTGGACTCAATGAAAAATAAAGAACACTTATTCTCACAAAATGGTAGAAGGAGAAGCATTTTTACCCTTTAAAAAAATAGACAGGAGAAATAGTAGCATTTTTTGGAAAAATCAAACACCTTTGTTAACTTGGAAAGTTTCCAGAAAACTGTTTAAAGAAGAAATTTATTTCCAAAAGGGGTTTATTTGAAAGAAAAATGGCAGATGGTTAAAGTTGTTTTTCCGAGAACAGTTTTTTGGGCTTTGAGCCACATAAGGCAAAATAAACAACATGAGATTTACTTCAAATTGAGTTCGGATAAAAAGATTCGGACGAAGAATGGCGTTGACCTATTTTTAGAGGATATCATTGACAAAAAAGGAAGAAGTTTTTTATCAAATGTTATATGAACTTACGGCATACTAAAACATGGAATATACACTTGGATATTTTCTAAACCTATTTGGATATATAAAATTATAGCACTGTCGACTAAATCAAGTGGAACTCGGGAAAAATCTTGAGTGTGTTTTGATCTGAAAAAGTGATATATAACACTGACAAAAAAATCAACTTTTTCAACAAAAAGAAAAGGCTTTCATTCAAATTCATCGTCTTTGATATGCCATGATTTAACATAGGTGTTTTAAACAATTTTTTTAAGCAAGTATTTGCTAAACCCACGTTAATAAAATCCGTAGGTCAACCGCATTTTGCGAATTCTTAATACTGGGGTGCCTAACACCCTTTCCGGCGAATCACCTGAACTCTTACCCGAACTCTGGTACTAAAAATATTTCATATATGATAACCTTAAAATTGGTTTTCCTAATTTTCATAAATAAATTAGGTGGCAACTCTAAGATATAATAAATCCAAAAAGACTACAATTTTGAAGTAGATTTTATTCCTTGCATAAAAGTGAACCATAACCGATGGCGACGCCACTGATGATTTCTAATAGGATCTAGCCATAAGAGTTTAAATATATGTGGCTTAATTGTAAATATTTTCTTTAGTGTTTAAATTTTGTATGTAACTGTCATTGCATTCAGAGAATAAAAATTCCACCAAATGGCACGCACACACACTCGCATTTGAGCACAAAGATGATTATGCTGGCTCCCAGTCGTCCTCCAGTAAAAAACCAAATACTTTCTTTATAACTCGTAGAAGACGCAGTTGGTTCGCGGTCGTCCAATATTCAACAATTCAACTCGAGTAGTCCGCTCAAGTCCCCGATCACTCACAAAACCCACTCTAGTTTTCCTAGGATAGAATGAAGCCAAATCTCTATTACATAGCACTTACATAACTAGGATGGCTTAGATATTATAGATGTATTTAAGTCAATTAGATGACTACCATTTGTGTCAGGACGGACTGTGACTCGATGACACCGCATCCAATTGTGTGTTAATTGGGAAGCTGAACCCTTCCAACCTGCAATTTGACATGGTCTTTGAAGCGCCTGATATGCTGAAGATAGGGTGGGTTGGGTTAGATATCGAACAACAAAAGAATGTCACTGACTGTTTAGGACATTTACCCTCCCTTATGTCTATGAAGGGTCATGGGAGTTTATCGAGGTACTCATCTGATATTGCGACTTGATAGGATAGTTTTCAGATTTGGGAAAATAGAAATGACCTCGACTTTAGAGGATATCCGAGACTGCATAGACAGTAATGTGACCTATATGAGGAGGAGGAAGAAGACGACCACAACCTTCTTGTCCCAAACAAACCCATCCCTGCCGAAATCATAAAGTTTTTCTCCCTGGCCAATGCCAAATGGATCATCATACCAACTATAGACTTTAGGGATATGTACCGCCATTTTGGATCAAAACGAGTATTCATGGACTACTCCCTAGAATTCCAAACCTCCAAAGATTGGAAAGATACCTGACCCTTAGCCTTTGCCATATGCTTGTTGGACTCATAGTCTTTTCCAAAATATACACCTCATTATTGATACCTTTGTCATTTTTCACCCATGCTATCTTTTATGGAATAGCCACACATGGTAAAAACAAATACTTCGACATGGTCCCGATCATACTTGCTGACATGTACCGAGCCCTAGGACAATGCAGAAACCAACATAACTACTTCTAGGGGTGTAATTTACTACTACAATAGTGGATAGTCACACACCTACGTAAGTCCGAGGGTCCTCAATTTATATACAAGAAAAATAGGAAGGATGACCTTAAGTCTCATTGTCTGGATTTCGCACACCAAATGAAAAATGAGCGGGCCTTAATCTTTTCATGACTTAGGGAAGACAACATAAAATGGATGTTAACAGATTTCATCTCCGAGTGGGTTGTGGTTAGAGATAGGAAGTATTGTTTCTTATCACTCATGGGTATTCGAGGGATTCACCCTTATGCATCTGCCCGAGTCATGAGACAATTTTTGAGGAAACAAGAGATACCTCAAGCAGGGAGCATGGGTAGGTATGTGAAATCGGCTACAAGGAAGACAATATTTTTGACGTTGAGGAAATCATCTGAGAATGGAATAGTCGACTGCTACGGGGTACCGAGACCATAGCCTAAGATAGGTTTTATCCTGGGTGTAATGAGGACTACAAAGATTGACTAAGAGCACATTTGTAAGGCACTCTCGCTCCTAGACTCAACCCCCATGTGTCCAAGACAAGGATTCCAAAAATGAGCTTAATGCGCGTCTGATCCAAAGAAGAGCTAATGATAGAGATGCCAAATACTTGGATAAAATAGAGCATGAAAAAGCTACCATAGCATGTGTGAATCAAGAGTTAGAGATTAAACATTAGTGCTTAGATGATCTTGATGTTCGAATGAAAGAGGAAATGGATGAAATCGCTCTACTAACATTTAGGGAAAAGGGGTTTTGGCTACGTTTATTGCTGACATCAACTCATCTTTTGATTTAGACCACCCTTCAAAGGGTTAAAGGGACTCGAACTGATAGAGGATCATCATCGGCCACTGTAGGACAATTCTGTTGATTTACTTTCAGTTTTTGCTTAGTTATAGCCCCTATCATCTTAAGCATATTTTGTAACACTTTTGGAAAATATTAATATTAATGAAATTATGATTATGGAGACAATGATTCAATTTAACAATTGGCACAATCATGTTTTAAACGATTAAAAAGACCTTGGCGCAAAAAGGTCGTAAGACGGGCGTAATTTATTTACTTTTCATTTATATGATTATGAGATTACATGTTTGTGTGATTTCATATGTTTTGTTCGAATATGATTGATTCAACATCCCAATTACCGTGAAAATAAATGCACAAAAAATGCTCCAAATTGCAAAAAAACACCACCTCCCAAGTACATCCATTTACCTAACCCATTTTCCTCTCCTGAAAGGTTGACTTGCTACTATGGATGTTCAATTTAGCAAAAGTTCCACTACACCCTTCGTCAACCTGATTAGTGAAGAATAAAGTGAGGACTCGCTTCGAGAGAAGATCAATAGGTTGGAGAGGAATATCAACCTGATAACGGCAAAAATCGATGAAGCTAATAGAAACTTAGAGTTAGTGGGAAGTTCCCCAAGGGGAACCACATAAGTTGAGCACTATAATTAGAACCTCTTGTACAAGGTCAAGGGTATGGTGAGGAGTTACGTTCCTCTGCAAAAAAAGAACAAAACACCTAAGGAGGAAATCGAGGCACCCGAGGAAGAATCCGAACCTTATGAGGTGGAGTAATGAAGGCCATCCAAAAAAAGCTACAATCGTCGCCTCTAGCGCTGTCATTGAAATCTCTAAGATACCTCAAGCGATGACTCATGCACCATTACCATCATGATGGGTAGTTTCCCATAAAGAACAAATTCTCCCTTTCCGAGTCACACAAAAACCTGGGTAATTTTGGGAGATCTATGAAATAATAAAGGCCATGGGGGCCACATATTCCAGTAATAAGAATCACCCATAGTGTGCTCTAATTCTTGCTCACTGAAGATGCCCATTCCACAAGAACCAACCTGGCCTTACAGATAACAAATTAGGGCTCAAATGAAGACAATGATTTGTTGTCTATATCTCTTTTTCGTTATTTCCTTTTTCATTTTTTGCATTTTGCTTTTTGATTTTATGGACCAGGTCATTTGTTGGGCCTGGTTCTTGGAATTTGTTTTGTTTCCTTTTTTGAATTAATAAAAAAGCCCGAATAGTAATAATTTAATTAAAAAAACAAATATGTGGACCTCAAGAAGAGAATTGTGAGCTTGATTGATGATGGGGTCCGTACTCGCTATTAGTGCATGAATCGATTATCTTTCATAAAGGTATCAACATAGATACATAGATTTGGAATTATGACTTCACCATCTTTGAAGACTGTACACAAGAATCTTCTAGAAGGCAAGTACTGGGAAGATTTCCCCCTATTAGGATAGCTTGGAAGTCATCACCCAATAGGTTTAAAAAAAAAATTTGCTTGTTCCACTATGGAGAAGTTGGGCACAACATCAAAGAATGTGAAGCTTTCAAGTTTGAACTGGAACACCTAGTACACACTAGGGAAATCTGGTTGGTTCTCCCTCCCAATTGCTAGAAAGTAGCTTTATCAGCCGAATGCGCGATTGTAAGGGTGAAAACCTACCATGACTTCAAAGGAAAAGTCATTTTCGGGTAGATTTAGGCACTCCCTACAAATAAAATGTTATCCCTTTCAATTTGTCACACCCAACCTTGCGGGGTGTGGCCGGCACCTGAATCCTAATGGCCTGAGCATACCACATCTGGACTGTACTGCGGATACACATAAATTTGGGCAAACAAGGCCTTAGAATAACCCTTATAAGACAGTAAGACATAATTACATGTAGAAGCATAAAATACCAAATATGTATAATGTGAAGAAAGTTGACAAGGCCACAATATGCATCAACTGACTAACAAGGAGGTCAGGAAGGTCATACATGACTCTGACGCACATGACTACTATCTACAAGCCTCTAAGAGTACATACATATCAATAGATCAGGATAGGGACCCACCATACCTATAACTGTATATATATATATACACACACACACAATCATACCGACTCTTACTAGCACTACTATAACAAGTGGAGAGCTCTGACACCACCATTGAGTTGGAGTCCTACTGGAAGTGAGTGTCACTCTGTCTATCTGAACCTGCGAGCATGAAACACAACTCCTCAACAAGGGACATAAGTATGAATAATGTACTGAACATGTATGACAAAAAATATAAATAGGTGCAGAAATATAAATGAGGGTAAGGAAGAGACAACCTGTAACTCTGAATGCCACTGAAGGCATATGTTATGCATGCTTTCCTTTTAAAAACATAGTCATATATTTATAAATAGGACACACATGGGGCAATATCATCATCATATCATACCCAACCATAATAGAACTTGGTAATATCATACCCGATCATTATAAGATTTGGTAATATCGTACCCAACTATAGTGGTGTACACAATAGGTGTTTTACCCGGTCGACTATAATGGGTGTTAATAGAAAATAGATACCTATATATACAATGCATACATGACCTTAAAACACTAGCATAAACATGGTGGAGTGACAAAAGGTCGTTAACCCCTGCCTATCATTATGGAACTATGTATAGCAATCGTTATAATCAACAAAGGAACTCAGAACCAATCTTATATCAAGGAATATCATAAAGTGTGATAAGTACTCCCAATAAGGGACAAGTCAAGAAATATCATAACGTGCGGAAAGAACTCCCTACAAAGGACAAATAAGATTCAACAATCTAATCAATAGAATAAATGATAGGCACATCCTAATATTGTAGAACCTTTATTTGAGGGACATTCCGCATTTGTCATTCTATTACGATTATGCCAAAAGAAAATAAAGGGTAAGGCTTACATACCTTATTGTTTGACCAATCATTAGCTTGTGAAACCTTGCACACTCCATGAACGTCAACCTATTTAATAAAGATGACGCAAGACAAGTTTACATAGATGATTAGAGGATCAATTGATTACGACATTCTATCGAGAACCTAGAATTCGTAGAACTCCATACCCTTTACTTATAATAACTTAACCTTAGAACAACTTCCCTATTACTTTTTTGGCTTCTTCTTCTTATTCTAGCAATCAAAAAGGTTCAACAACCCAATACTAATACCTAGTTTCAACAAACAACTCAAGAATCAACATAATACAATAATATGAACAACATTCAAGTGTTATCTAGCCATTCCCTTTTCAAGTTAGCAATCACTCCAACAAGTTCAACATGTATATAATCATAATAACAATCATAATATCAAAACCAAGTTATTTAGCATAATTTCTAGCCACGGGGAGTCATAACAATGTCTCAAAACAATTCAACAACAAGACGACCTTACTTCCTATCATTTCAAGTACTAGCTTGTAGTATTTCACCCAAACCATCCATCCAACACTTACATAAGTTTAAGCACAAGAAAGAGGTTCTGAACCTACCTTATACAACTCGAACAACCTCAAGTCAAAGCTTTTCTCCATTTGGAACAACCTTCGATTACATAGCAACACCATGGTAGTGTTATTCTTCACTCTAATTGGCTTCTTGATAACAGATTATGGTGTAATCACCTTGGAAATATTTTTGAATCTTAAGAATCTGTTGGGAGGTCTTGGGAGAGAGTAAGGGAAATGTTTGGTCGAGAAATTTCAAAACAATAAGCCCCAAAACATATTTAAAACGAAACAAAATTTGGTAGAGTTTTCTTTACAAACAGGACTATCCAAAACCTATCAAGCAGCCAAAAAATATATCCCATGTCATCCAAGGCCATAAAATAATATACAATAAATTAGGCCTCAACCTCAACCGTCAAATGCCAAAATTTGGGTTGGACTCATCACATCTGTATTAATAATATAACCTCTATAAGGTATATGAAATAATCTTGATAAATAAGATAGAAACAGGGAAATAGTATCACTTGAGTGTCGATATAAACCTATAGGCTGAAAAGATTTCTCGCATATTATTGTTTTTCTACCACACATTAATGGAGATTACTTATTTAGTTTATAGTTTCCGGATCTGGCGATTTAAGTTAACAATTGAAATCTCCTCAAACGATAAGTCCTCCGTAATCTGAACATCCTCTATAGGGTCATACTGAAGGGGCTTCTTATGCACTCCTGAAACACCAACATCTGAAGTACTGGATGAACTACACCAATATCTGCGGGGGTAATTCTGGCTCATAGGCCGCTTGGCCTAACTCTTCGAATAACATTACATGGTCCGATGTAGTTAAGATTAAACTTATCTACTTTTCTATTTTTTCTCATGCTTCTCATAGACAATAATTTTAAGAATCATGAGCCCTGTTGTTATCTCTCTTAATATGACTTACCGACAATTCTGAATAGTCAACAACTTCTACCGAGGCACTTTACTTTTTCTATGGCTTGATATTATAAATCAGATCTCACTAACTCTGGGTTACTTTCTTTAAACTATTCGATAGGAGTTTCACATCTCTTACTCATTTAAGGCTTCATATAGTACCACTCATATTCTTAACATGATAGTTGTTGTTGCACACAACATAGGTGGTCATCCTAATTTTCTTTAGAACCCGTTGTGCAAATTCTTAACGTGCCCTTGCGCATCTAATTATAAGCTCAATTTGCTTCTGTCTGGAGGTGGGGCTTACTTGAGTAACTATAACCCTTCCCAAAACACTCTTCCAAATTAAGTTACAAACTGAGTGATCTTTATTAAATGTCATAAATTTAGGGATATTATGGAGGTGAATCATCTTCTTAATCATATAATCTCGTGTCATTCCCGCCCATAAAAGTAGTTCTGATTGACAAGAAATAAATCGGCTAGTCGGTCTACTAACATTTACACGGATAGGAATAAACATTATGACAATAGCGAAATAAACCCTTTGTAAAACCCATACTAACCATTTTCCTCTCTAGCAGGTCCTTCATACTTCGAGCCTACTCATTGGCTTCTGGTGTTAAATCTTCATCTGTTGATAATTAATATACTAATTTACAACCTCTATATAATGCCTCCTCACATCGCTTCATTAATATTTTTATTAACATCTTGATACATCTTAGGACATCTGGTCAAAACCTTTCCGCACAATTTCATTACACTGGGAATACACATGTGACCCTTAGTGTTCCTCTTCCATCAGGTTCAAAAGATTGCAATTTTCTTTTGTTAAGTATCTTCCCAACCTTTCCTAAAAATGGGGTCTTTATCCTAATGTTTCTTATCTCTACATCTGAAGGATGACTCTATTAAATCCAAAATACAGACTTGTGAATTCATTAATCAGGCTTTGATTAAGTTAGTAGAGACCTTCTTTAGACTCATTCATTTCCTTAGCTCCCACCCTGGAAGCAAGTACATGGCTGGTTGTAATAGTGTCAATACTATAGGGTTGTCTACACATGAGATTTTTTAGAATACACAAACCTTTAATCCCTGCATGCACTTAGCCTCGCTTGTCGATCAATGTTTTGGAATTCTTATTGTTCTCAGTGCTTCAACAATAAATATTCCATGTATAATATCATCGAAACTCTCATTCAATGCTTGGAAAGAAAACCTTTATGTACTTTCTCATTACTCAGGACTATAAGCGATCTTAAATATGTCATAATGATCTGGTCAACTCTCTTGCCTTAAGTTGCCTTAAAGGCTATCATCTTGCTATGTTATGTTTTCTGTTGAAATTTTACTTAGAGCAGAAATATTTTATCCATGTCCCTTTCATTGACCACTAAGGGTACTACTATTGAGCTCTGATTAGAAACTACATCTATTGTAATCTAGCTTCTAAACCATCTCCTTCTCAAGGAGGACATATCCTACTATACCATTTGTGTTCGCCTTTAGTTACTTCTTAATCACAAGATTTGTCACTTTATTTAAGAAGACTTACGGGTTTCGATATTGTTATGACTCTTCTTGAACACTACCTTTCCATTTAATAGAAGATACTTCTCTCAATTTCGACTACTGCCTCCTGGAAGGGGGGGGGGAGGGTACTGGAGGTTCTTATGGTTATAAATGATATCACGTCAAATTCCTTATGTGTACTGTCACACGTTACCTTGGGGGGTGTGGCCGACACCCGAAGCCTTAACGGCCCAAGTGTACCGCCTGTGTATCATAACCTGAACATATATCCGTCTGAGTTGGCAAGGCCTCAGAAAAAAATCATAAAAGAGACCGGGACACGATAACATATGACAATTGACAACCCAACCAATATATATGTATTATAGGGAAGGAAAGGCCACCATAGAAATACAAACTACTAACAAGGAAACTGACAAGGTCATACAAAACATATACATTACAAGGACCATTAGTCTATAACCCTCTAAGAGTACTACTTCATGTCATCAGGTCGGGACAGGGCTCTGCCATACCCATAATAGATATAAACATATACAACATGGCCTACCACTTTATATTTAGCAACTCCAGAAGAGAACAAGTGCAACAACCCACTACTGAACCGGTCGACATACTATGGAGGTGCGTCTGACTGTCTACCTGCACCTACGGGAATGAAACACAATGCCCCAACAAAGGGGACGTCAGTATAAAAGAATGTACTAAATATTTAAGGCATAAACAAATGTAACTGAAGGCATCAATGTGCAAAGGGAACTAATGAAACAACTTGTAACCCTGAATGTGGACCATACTGTAAATAAATGAGATATAATCAGGTATATAACAACATAGGACTCTATGGGCAGTATCATTTATATAGTATATCACGTATATAACATCGTAGGCCTCTGTGGGCAATATCATCTATATAATATATCGTGTATATAATATCGTAGGCCTATGCGGGAAATATTATCAATGGCATACCTGTATAAGCTTCATATATAATGTCATAGGCCTCTGTGGGCAATATAGATATGTAATATATGTAGATGAAGGCCATTTAGAGATCGTGGAATACTAGTTTGAACCTATCAGAGTGACGTAAGGCCGTTACACCTCCTACTATCCTTATGCGGATATCGTATCATCTATTACTCTTTCATAGAAGTCAATATGAAAGATAAAACACATTATTGTTCTAGCTTTCAGATGAAAATACCAACCAGGAACCTTCTTACATTAACATAGGAATGATACCTTAGAATACAGAAAGTAACCTCGACAATGGATAGGTAATGTACAACAACTAATTGACAGAATGAATAACAAGTATCTCCTTAAGGCTAAGAGTAGAGTTTTTATTAGATACCATTGCGTAGTTGTCGTTTCCATATCGATCATGCCAAAAAGAATGAAGTGAGCCTCACATACCTTATTACCTTAGCTTTAAGAATTCCAAAAGCTCTTGTACGCTCAACGAATGATTATCTATATTTATATGAATGATTTGTATTAATGACGGATTTATAATTCATAACGAAACTCGTTGAGATATTTTATCGAACACCTAGCGTGTGTAGATTTCAGGTACTCTTCTATAGCCAATTCTATTCATTTAGCAACACAACAAGCTTGTTCCATGCTTTCTCCTTCCCAACACAACATGATAACACTCCAGCAACTCCACACCACACTTACAAACTCATACAAAAAGGTTAACAATACAACAAGCAAGATGCAATACTTCAAGAACAAGTTCTTCTAGATTTCTCAATAATTCATCCTCCTATACTTATATAGATGTAAGAACAAAAAGGGAAAGGTTACACTTACCTGAAACCACAATAATTACTTCAAATTCAAGCTTGTTTAACTTCCAATAATTCTCCAAGAAACATCACAAGGAGAAAGATAATTCTATGATAACCACGGGATTCTTTACGATTGATTTGTATGGTTTTCTCCTTTGGTTTGGTTTAGAATCATTCAAGAGCTCTTTGAGAGAGTTCCAGATCAATTTATGGTTAGGGAAATGAGAAGAAATGAACTCAAGGTCGATTTGGACTTATTTATAGGGCATTAAAAAGTTAGCACCGACCTGATCTTTGGAGAGTTCTTTGAACCGCAGACACTCCCTGCGAATCGCAGGTGCTATCGTAGACCTTATTAGAAACCCTAAAAGGGCTATCACACTTTGTGTCCTCATCTACATTTTGCAGTCATGATCTGCGATTCATAGATCATCCTAGGCAGAAACATTATGTTTATCATTCATCAAAACATACTTCCGTCGATCAGATTAGTCTAAAATCTTCCCGAAACATACTCAATGATTTTGTTAACCTTGATTAGTGTCTTGGTGGTATTCTACCATCTCTTAACCTATGTTTTTAACATTACGATAGTCATGACATACAAAAACATGGGGTGTACCATCCTTCTCCCCTTAAGAACATTCGACCTCAAATGTAAATGTAGTATAACTTAAAATATTTAATCCCTAGAAGTCTTAAAAATCTGGATAGAGTTTCCTCTATAACCAAGACTATCTAGAATCTGTCAAGCAGCTAGAAAACATATCCAATACCATACGGGGCTATGCAATAACATATAATATCATACTGGCCTCACCCGACTATCAGTATATCAAGAGGTCAAAATAAAGAAAGCCATACTCACCTCCTTTGACAAGTCCTTAAGTTTGTGCTGCGTCTGTCACATCGGTGCTAAGATCATCACCTGTATAAGGTACATAAAGTAAGTGCATTTCCATAGAACATAAATTAGGGAATTATATGCACAAGTGGCATTATAACATTTCATCTACAAATAACATAAGTTCTTAGACTTCGTATCCTTCTTAACTTCTCAAATCATCTCTTCTACCCCATTTCTCCCTTCACAACACCCCAATTGGAGGCTATCTCTTTAGTTTGCAACTTCTGGACTCGATGATATAGAATAACAACTAAGCTATCGTCATAAGACAAATTCTATGTACCTTAAACAACCTCGACTAGTGATATATGAAATGAATCTCGTATATACTTTCGTAACATCGATATGTGGAAAATTCATTAACTTCTTTAACTCCCGAATGTAACTCAACCTGATAGGCCACTTGTTTAAATCTTTGAGTAATCGCATACGGTCTGATATATCTCGGATTAAACATGCTTTCTTGCAATAATACTCAATCATGAACGAAGTTCTTTAAGTCTCGGTGACACGCCTCGGCAGGTGATTCCTAGCGATCCTGGATTATTAAAATTTACTCCTTAAGTTGCTTTACTTCCTCGAGTTCTTGGTGGATTAACATCGGTCTATACAACTCCTATTTTCTCACGTCGAATTAATAAATGAAACATCTGAATTTTTGACCACACAAGGTCTCATAAGGATCTATTTAGATGTTAATATGGTAACTACTATGATACATAACTCTTACTAGGGTAAGTAATCTTCCCACTCTCATTTGAAACTTAGTATACCTGCATGCAACATGTCATCGAACAACTATATCATACTTTTAGCATGGTCACTTGTCTAGGATAAAATTATAACAGGGTTTCCTATGCTCCCAACCTTCTGGAAGGAATCTTTAGCAGTTCACTATAACTGAGCTCCTCTATCTGAGATAATAGACATTGGAATATGCTAAAGTCGTACGGTCTACTTCTCTATATATTTTACTTGTATGGTCCTCGCCTATGCGAATACCTCATTCTTAGCAAGAAATGGGCCAATCTTAGAAAATCTGCTAACCATCAATCATCTAGGTAGCATTTCTAATAAGAGTGGTGTTACCTCATATTGAGCTCTACCATTGAAATATCTTTTTATTACTTCGTTGGGGACTCTATTCACTGTATTGGCCCTATGGACTTTTATATTCTACATTTACTTGTTGACTATTGGGTTATTATTCAAAAACTCGAAAAGTATATTCAGAAGTTATAAGAATTATCTTTTGGAAAAGAATATTCAGAAGCTACTCTATGGGCCATGTTTTCAAGTGAGTTTGTAAAAGGTATCACTTCAAGCGAGTAGTCAAAAAATTATATAATGAATTTGTGAAAATACCCTTCATGAAAGTCGTATAAATTTGAAATACCTTTCCAACGGTATATAGTGGATGTGAAACGGACATTCGTACGAAACATTACGTATGATTTACAAAACATAGTCGGCTTAGTCAAAATAAGCCTGGAGGCAGGGCACCCGACTTGGTCATAGCCACGCCATGCCAGAATAATTTTCTAGCAAGATGTAAATTTTTCAAAGTTTTAAATATCTCTAACTCTTTGAGACTTCTCCCACTTCGTTCAAAAACTCATAGCAGCCATTTTTCCTCCTCTGAACTTCCCACGTCAAGGTACCAACATTTGTATGATTCCTAATCAATTCTAGCATTAATCTAATGATTCTTAATACGATTTTAAAATAAAAACATAGTATTTCCAAGGTAAATCCTTCTCAAACATAGGATTTTATCCACATGTGGTATATTCATGTTCTTCCCTACGTCACTTTTTTCTATGAAACATGAATTCTTCATAAGTTTAGGATATTGTTCTATTATCGTGATAACCCTAATAAATGTATTATTATACGCTATGTCTATATTACATTTCATCAATTGTACTCTTGATAGGTCATTATGAGTGTCATGAACCTGTCCATAATCCATGAACACATGCTTTGAATACTATGCGTTCTTAATTAAAAGTTATAATTATTATTACTCAGTTCCCACAAAATTGTACATGATTTTCATGATTTATACAAGTCATATGATATATGTATTCATATGTTAAACTATAATTTCAACCCGTGTTTTACAAGTTATGTTCATGAAATTCATGGGCTTGCAAGCCAACTAATTTTAAGTATATGTTTTTGGGAGTTGCATAGATTAACGAGAAGGCTCAGATAGCCTGAAACTGCATATGGTAGTGTAGGATAAGGGTCGCTTCTCCTGGAGGAAGATACCTTAGGATTGTTGATTGGATTTTTTCATGTCATTTTCATGTCTCATACCCCGACAAGGTATGGGAGCACTCTGCTGGTCTGACCAGGTACCAGACTCCATGTACCCATGTGGTCATTTCATGTTGTCGGTTATATTATTTCTCTCCCCACATATATAAAGATATATAATTTTACAATATTTTATACATGTTGCTTTATTCCTATCAGATCATGTTCATGTTCAGTTTCAGTTTCATGTTCGTATTATTTCATGTGCCTACTTATTCTTTCAGTTGCTTTACATACAGTACAATTCAAATGTACTAATGTGCCTTTAACTGGGCCCTCCCCTTCATGGTGTAGGTACTGAGTTTCAGGACGACGGATCTGATTGCTAGGATTTTCCTCAGTATCAGCTATTGGTGGGCTCCATTTCATTCGGGTGTTAGTCATTTATTTTTACATGTCATGCTTATTACTATAGGTATGCAAGGGCCAAGTCCTGGTAAATAATTTTATAGTCAGACTCATGTCCCAAAGTTTCCATAGATTGGTCTAGTTTAGCATGTCCCATCAGATTTAGTATTTAAGACTTATGTCATTCAAATATTTCAGCTATTATATTAGAGACTATATTTTCAGTATTATGTTTTACATGTTTCAAGTCATTATTAGTGCATGTTTTGATGCCCATATTAATTAGCAAGCCCTGTGGTTCGCTCGGTCACATACAGTCGGCATCGAGTTCTGTGTTTCTCCCAGGCCATGGTTCGAGGCATTACAAGACTTGGTATCAGAGCGTAGGTTCAAGTGTCTTATGGAGTCTATGAAACTGTGTCCTGTGGGGTCACTTTTATATGTGTGTGCGCACCACACATATAAACGGTTATCCATCAAGACATTTAGGATTGTCTCACTTCTTTCATACTCTAGACCGTGTAACTAGAGCAGTAATTTCAGAAATTCTTCTAACTCGTGCCATGAATCCTATAGCAGTAAGTAACATTCTCTTTTATTCGAATTTCGAACACATCGAATGCGCATACAATGAGTAGGAAATTCAAGGTCCAAGTGAGGATGATTACCCATTGGGTATAAATTGTGATGTACATGTTGGTAACATATAAGACTTTTGATAATATCGAAAGTGGAACAAAATGCATAGTTACTACAGACCAGACCATAACCCTTATTAGAAAGTACAAAAGCAGTTATCGTGATTTATTGTTATTAATTAACCTCAATTACTAGTTATACAGTGATTCAATTAGTAGGATTATGGTTATTCAGTACACCATTGTTCAGTTATCACATTTTCAATTTTTAGTGTATCCAAATTCTAGTGACTTCACTTGTGAGTATACAGTGAGGCCTTTGGGTGCTAAATGAAAGTTTAAGTAACAATGACTATAGCGAGATCTTAGCATTTTTCCAGATCGGGTTAAGACCCAAGACTCACCAAATGGTGCATGATGTATTTATACATGATAATATACGTATGTTCTATACCTTACATAATAAGTTTATTTGGATTTTTGGACCATGGAGCTACAAGTATGAAGCTGATAACTCAGATTTAAGACTGATGTAAGTACGAAGGGGTGAGTGTGGGTAAGTGGGTGTGTGTTCGGCAGGGAAATAGTTGATGCGATAATGTATGTGAAATAGAGGTTCTCGGGTTAGGTGTTACTATCGGGTAGGTGGTGTTTTGGGACTGTTTTGTTAGTTTGGTAAGGAGTCGGGCTTAGACACTTTGTGGTTCATTGAGGGTGTGTTGAGGGTTATTGTGGTGTTTGAGGTTCAGTGAGTATATGGTGTCAAGGCCACAGAATAGAACCTGAAACAGTAAGGTTCTCGGTTTATCGGCTATTGCCGGGCAGTGAAGATGTGGGGGTTGTATCTAGTATTTATACAAGTAATTGGGTCAGGGCATGTTATGGAGTGCTTCTAGACATGTTGTGGGTGATCTTGATGATTGGGGTTTGATGGTTGGATAGTGGGAAGGCGACGGAACATAACTAAAATTGTAAGGTTCCAGTAAAGTGTATTATGCAGACAGTTTGTTGTTGTCAGGTTTGGACAGGCAGTTGGGATGGTTTTGGAGGTTAGCCTTTGGGGTGGATGTTTGTAAAGTACTGTGGGATGTAGTGGTGAAAGTAATGAGATGGTTTGGATGAGGTATGGACGCGGGATGCTAGGTGCAAACCCGAGTACAAAGAAAGCATAATCGGTTGATAAGTGAAGGATAATGCAAGGGGTTTTTAATGCCCAAGTTGACACCTTGATGGGGTGAACAATTTAACAAGGTCTAGTCCGAGGTTTCTAAGTGAAATGCTCATGAACAAGCCAAGTGAGGGTAGTCGGGAAAACTTATAATAGACCCTTGGTTTGGGTTTGGTTGGACCACACAGTTCCAACGTCTACCTACGCCGAGGGGGTTCCTTAAGCTTGGGTTTTGATTAGGTCACACAGTCCTAACCAAGAGTTACACCAAAGGAAAACCTTAGCTTGGGTTTAACTAGGTCACACAGCCCTAGCTTCAACTTACACTAAGGGGTTTGGCTCACACAAGAACCAAAGGTCCTCCCGGAGAACCAACTAATAATATAAATCCCGGATTGAAAGACTTAGAAAATATGAGTAAACACTCAAGTTTTTTATTCAACAAACTCTATATTTTACAATGGCCTAAGGCCTCTATTTATAGTACAAAATGGACTATTCTAGAAGAAGACAACAAGACACAAATTGCTTGGGAGTTCGGCCTAGTGTGAACGGATTTGGAGTGACTTGGAGACCAAGGTGTTTCAACCACCTCTTTCTCTTCTCTAGGCCGAGATTGAGGTCTCAATGTAACCATATTCATGAATTTTTTAGCTCATAAATTCATCCAACAACCTCATCTTCTTGGAATGTGTTGGAAGCTTCTATTCTTGGTATTTGTTTTGATGATTATTTCAGCCACCTCTTGGTCTTCACTTGGCCGAATTTGGAGCCTTCAATGTAGTCAAATATGTGGTTGAGATGTTCTCTTGGGACCCGTTTGTTCTAGATAGTTGTTGTCCTTGCCATTTTGTTGGCCAAGTCATCCTTTGTCCTTGACATGGTGTACTCTCAGCCTAGTCACCTTTGTGACTTATTGATTGTGTCCCAATGTTAGTTATTACATAGCACACTATGTCCTAAGATAGCAACTAAGCTAAGAATAAATGACAAGCTAAAATAATATAAATAGTCTCGGCCAAGACCAAACAAGAAGGCCGAAAAATACAAAGCTTCTTAAGTCTTCATGTCACAACTCCAATGCCATGTTAGACATCCAAGTGTAGAATGGCATGCCATTGTTGGCTCTCTTGGTAAAGCTGTTCCCCGCTTTGGTTGAGAGTTTAAGTACACGGGCTGATTTACATCAAAGACCCTACAGGATAGCATGTTATGAAGTTAACCATAATGGCCATAAACGGCTCATGATAGTTTTGAGCATAAAAGAGCCTAAGGGCAAAATACCTAGAAGGAAAAAAAGATGATATTGTAGAATTACTTTCCGTACGACCTATGCACATGACTAAGAAGAGACGATGTACGACATGAGAACCAAGAGTAGATGATATTGGACTTTAGGGAATAGATTTTATTGTGCAAGTTTATTCATATTGGAACCAAAGAGTACGACATTAGTAAGTTACTACAAGAAGTAGATATTACTTTGAGATGATAAGATGTATCATTTCCCTCTAAGGTTATGTGATTAAGTGTTTGCCCCATATGTGTATAGTTTGACATGACTTTAAAGTATAGAAAGTTAGGGGTTAGATATTTCAATTTTTGATTTAATATTGACGAAATTTTCCCTAAGTGTGATCCATGTCTATAGTACAGAAAATATAGTATACGATCGTAGAATGGGGTCAGATGATGAGGGAAGTTAGAAATAATCTACGATTCACTTTAGCATTTAGGACAAAACTAGAGAACATGATGCTAGCATGCGGTTAGTACAAAATAGTAAGTAAGCTTTGAGTAGATATCGTGAATTAGCAATTTCAGCAGAGCTAGAGGTACGATTTGATTTCCTTATAGGTTAACACTGGTGAGTGAGTAGCAGCTCGAATACACTCGAATATGTGTTAGTATCCAAAGGGTTTAATTTAAATTTGAAGTATAGTGATTTGTGGAAGAAAAAATTAGCTAAGTAGTAAGAGATGAAAATACAAAAGAATAGTCTTTAAGAGTTATCACAAAGGGGCTTCCTTAAGATTGATAGTCTGAAGTTAAGCCATTAAGATTTTGAATGACAATTATGAATACATTAGTTTCTCATTTATTTAAGTGACTCAGTTTTCTAGAGGATCAAGGTAGTAGATTGTGAATCCACCATGTGCGGAAAAGGAAGATTTCTCATAAGTTAGTTGTAAGATGATTCCTCAGTTTTATAGAGTATGGAGAATTGTACAAGATAAGGAAAGATAGATGGATCCCAATGAAATAGAAGAATTCGCAAGTATAAGACCTTAGCTTTTGGTCCTAGGGGGAGGTGTGTAAATCATCAGTAAGTCCAGTTGGATATTTGAAACCCAAAGAGTTAGCAGGAGATATAAATAAACCAGTTCAGCAACGTGAGCAAAATGATATAGTCTCCATAGGGAGGAGAGAAACGCGTAGAAAGTAGGATGATTGTTGATCGACTTATGTCAATATCAGTTATTATAGATTTAGTGATCAAGGACCATGCAAAATTATGTGTCACAAGGTAGTTCCATCACACAAGACTCTATTATTCAGGGTGTTGGTCAAAGACTTAGCACACAATAGTACAATAAGTATTTCAGGAGGTATCTTAGAGAGAAATCAAGTATGGGTATTTTAACTCATGTTGAGGTCGACAAGAGAATCGTGATGAGAGAAGTTCATCATTTAGAAAATCGTGGAGTCTGACTTTTAGACTCAGGAGATGCTAGAGTTGTTGTACAGAACAAAGCCAAATTATCCTTAGCAGTTGAGCAAAAGAGGAAAATAATTTCATGATCCCTATCAATTGCAGCTAAAGGGATTCACAAACATAAATCCATGACTTCCAAAAAGGGAGGATGAAGGTACTCTAATGTATGAAAGAATTTTTTGCGTCTATAAGAGAGGATTATGGAAGAAGCCCATATTTAAGATATTCTACCTATGCAAGCTCCACAAAAATGTATCATGACCTTGATAAGGTTTATTCATGGGATGACTTGAAGAAAAATATAGCCAATTTTTGGCTATGTTTTCAAATTGGTAGCAAGCGAAAGTCGATTCAACAGAAGATTATGCAAAGTTAAATATTCCGGGAAGTTTCAGATTCCATAGGGCTCCAGTGTCCATTAGATCAGATCGAGGTGCCTAATTCAAAATGATTTTTTTTGAAGTATTTTCAGAAGAGATTGGATACCATCTCAACACCGATTTTTCATCCTCAAACAGATGTTAGACAGATCTCATTATCCAGACACTCAAAGATATGTTGAGCACACGTGTCCTAGAATTTAAAGGTAATTGAGATGATCAGTTGACTCTCATTGAGTTGTTTCTAAATATAGATATCATGCTAGTATCAAGATGGCACTGTTTGAAACCTTGTATGATCGAAGGTGTACATCATCTATTGGTTGGTATGAAGTTGGAAAAACATAATTACTAGGGCCATACTTGGTCCATTAAGCTATTGGAAAAATTAAATTAAATCAGGAGCGTTTGCATGAGTCCTATGAAAAAGTGTGCCACAGAGATTCAAGGTTTTATGTTAATGGTTGGGTGTTCTTGAAAGTTTTCCTATGAACGACGTCATGTGATTTGAAAAGAAAGGGAAGATAGTCCCAAATATATTAGACCATACAGGATTCTGTGAAAGATCATCAAGTTCGCAAGTTGAGGACTAAGAAAGTCACTCCAGTGAAACTGTTGTAAAGGATCCAAAAATATGAAGGAGGCTACATGTGAAGCAAAAGAGGACACGAAACCTAAATATTCACACTTATAGATGCACAAGTAGAAAATGTCTAGGGTAACTACCTTAAGTATTCATACCTCATGTCAGTTTAGTGTTCAGATCCCATCTACGCTCAACATTCAAATCTCATGTTGTAACTTTTATCATTTAGGCAATCAAATATCATTATGATAGCCATGTTTACACGTATTCATATCTCATGCCAGTTTAGCACTCATGCATATATGTCAGCCAGTCTTCTTATATTCATGTCCCATGTCATGCTCCTCATGTCCATGTGATCATTTCATGTTCATGCTTATGTCCCAGTACTCATGTCATTCGTGCCCATAAATTCTATTCCAAATCCCATGTACAGTATTAGTGTATTTATTCAGTTCAATATCCATGTCTTCATGTTATACCAGTATTCATGATAGTTTATATTAATGTATTCAAGCCACTTTAGTATTCATGTTAGTCACCTCCATACTTCAGTTACCATGTAATGTCATGTCATGCATATTAAGATGGCCTATGAGGCTTGTGTTGTGTTCCGGTTAGCTGTTAGGTGTTTTAGAAATGTTGAGATAGTCCTATTTACAAAGGAAACTCTGCCAAAATTTTGTAAAAATTCTAGAGTTAGTCATATTCCTAACCATGATACATAATTCGAGAACGAATGATCCCAAGGGAGATATATTGTAACAACTCGTACCTTCGGGCTAAGGATTGACCCATACAATTTTAACATAATGGATCCAAGATAAGAAGTGTAGGAAGTGTTTTGAAAGAAAATCAAGTTATAAGATGAATCTTTGGGCAAAATATAGTGGGAAGCTACTATACGGGCCACGTTTTCAAGTGAGTTTTCACAAGGCCTCACATCAAGTGAATATTCGGAAACTTCTATAGGGAATTTGGGACAACTTCTTTCATAAAAGTTATAGCACATTGAAATACCTTTACAATGATATATTGTGGAGGTGTAACAGACACCCTTACTAAAGGTTATGCATGATTTACGAAACATCATCTACTTAGTAAAAATAATCCTAGTGCGAGGCTCCCGCCTTGGGCATGGCCGCGCTTCTAGGACAATTTTCCAGCAAGACGCAAATTTTTCAAAATTTTAAATATCTCTAACTCATTGAGACTTCACCCACTTCGATCAAAATCGTAAGCAGTCATTTTTTCCTCTTCTCTCAACCCCCCATATCAAGGTAAGAACATCTCAATGATTCCTAATCAATTCTAGCATTAATCAAATGATTCTTAAATAAAACATTGGATTTCCAAGGTAAATCCTTCTCAAGCAATTCAAAGTTAGAGTTTTGGTGTTCTTCGTTAGGGAAGCAACGTAGTTCGTTGAATTGGAGCGTTTACAGGTATGTAAAGCTTCTATCCACGTGTGGGAATATCCATGTTCTTCCCCACTCCACACTCTTCTATGAAACACGAATTCTTCATAACTTTAGGATTTTATTCTATTATCATGATAACCCTAATACATGTAATAATATACGTTATGTCTATATTATAATTCATCAGTTGTGCTCATGATAGCTCATCATGTCATGAACTTGTCTATAATCCATGAACGCATGCTTTGAATTCCATGAATTCTTAAATACAAGTTATATTGATTATTCCACAGTTCCCATAAAATTGTACATGTTTTTCATAATTTATATGATATATGTATTCACATGGTAAACTATTATTTCAACCCATGATTTACAAGATATTTTCATGAAATTCATGGGCTTACAAGTCAACTATTTTCAAGTACATGTTTTTGGGTGTTGCATAGATTACTGAGAAGGTTCAGATAGCCTAAAACAATGTAGCCATCATTGGATAAGGGTCGCTCCTCCTAGAGGATGATACTTTCAGATTATTGATTGGATCATTTCATGTCATGTTCATGTCTCATACCCTGGTAAGGTATGGGAGCACTCTGCTGCTTGGGCTAGGAATCTAATTCCACGTACCCACATGATAATTTTATGTTATCGATTATACTACTACTCTCCCCACAGATCTGAAGATGTATAATTTTACATGATTTTATACATATTGCTTTGTTCTTGTCAGATTATGTTCATGTTCAGTTTTAGTTTGATGTTTGTATTATATCATATGCCTGCTTACTCGTTCAGTTTATATACATACAATACAATCCAAATGTACTAACATCCTTTTACCCGGGCCTGCACTTCACGGTACAGGTACTGAGTTTCAGGACGACATATCTGCTCACTAAGATTTGCTTCAGTTAAGCTATTGATGATCCCCATTTCATTCGGGGTGTTAGTCATTTATTTTTACATGTCATGCTTTATTAGTAGAGTCACGACTTTTCCTGGTAAATTGTTTTGCAATCAGACTCATGTCCTAAAGGTTTCATAGACTTTTCTAGTTTAGCATGTCACGTCAGATTCAATATTTCAGACTTATCATGTTTTATTCAAATATTTCTACTATTATATTACAGACTATATTTTCAGTATTATATTCTACATGTTTCATGTCATTATTAGTGCATGTATTTGATACCCATGTTGATTAGAAGCCATGTTGTTCGCTCAGTCACATGCACTCAGGCATCGAGTGTCATGTTTCGGCCAGACCATTGTTCTGTGCGTTACATGTACCTCGGTACATCTTCATCAAACTAATAGTGGGAATTATGTTCCTCCGCTCAAGCCTTGCTCCAAAAATCAGTTAAATCTGGGGGCACATAATTAATCTGGGTATTAGAAAACGCTATCTCCCTTAACTTGAAATTGGCTTCCTTCGCCATGGGATATTCCTTCTCGACAGTACTGACTCTGCATTCTCATAATGTTACTCTTTTACTCTTGCCACACGGGCGACACTGCTACCTTCTTATCATTAAAGATATGGAATTGGATCCTTAAACTTGCTAACTACTGAAGCCTTTTTAGCTAAACTTCTCTTTCCTCACTCTAGATAAGCTAAGATTCTCATACATCCTTTCTTATGTTTCCCTGAAGGCTATCTCTTTATTTTGTTAAACTCTCTCTCTTAAAATGTAACAAGACAAAATCCTTATATTATTATCCTTTCACTTTGACCCCCAAGGGTGTTTTTTCCAAGTTCTTGTTAGTACCTCTGGTTTCTAAATAATCTTTCTTTAAAGGAGGACCTTATTCCGCTATATAATCTGAACTTTCCTTTTTTTTTATCATTTATACCCCCAAGAAATATTACTCTCTTTTAAGAAGACTCATAGGTCTCTGTATAATTACAACATGTCATAGAAGACACCTTTACCATCAGTAGGTGAAACTCATATCAATTTTTGGCTATTGCCACCTAAAGATATCACGTCATACCTCTAACACATGCTCGTTGTTGATGGCCCTGGGTTATGGGTCCAAAATGTTTTTTGTCTTTCCCAACTATTCTTAAGTGTAATCAACCTCATTTCCTCATTCATTCTAGGTATGCACATCACAATACATTGATTTATTTCAACCTCTATCATCCAGGAGTTTCTTATATATTTTGTCCTTAAGTTCAACTCTGAGGTATAACCTTGGTCTTAAATTCGACCAACACATTAACCGATAGTTATTCACGTATTACTAATTAGTTATATACCTATACTTAAACTATTGTATTTGGAGTAATTTCTACTTCTTCACCTCTTAGCTAACATCTCTTAACAATATACTTTTAGCAATCCCGTTGTCATATATCCTTATAGGATTTTGGGCACTTTTAACTTCCTGCCAATATCCTCCTTACCTCAGATCCACCTTTGCTCTGACAGTACCAATTCTGAGGACTTTCTTGATTGCTTGCATTCCTTTCCAAGTTTCCCAGCCCCTTAGCTTGCTTTACTTTATGCTAGCCTCTTTTGTTTTGTTATTTTTCCAAGTTAATTATTTTTTGAGAGTTGTGATCACATAGTGCTGATGTTAAATCTTCAGGGTCTTAGACCATTCCATACTATAGAATTTTGTATTGACTGACGACTCTTCCGGTCTCATGGCTAGCCTTCTTTTAGGTTCAACATTTATCATTTTCTGTCCTAACTCAATTTACCCCTTTTATTCATTAATTCTGAATACCCTTATGGGCTTATATACCTTTCTCTTCGCTGTGCTCTTTTTTTCTGAGAAATATATATCTAGTGGCTCTTACCGTTGCTTAATTCTTTTAACCAGGAGGTTGCTACTATTTCTATCTTAGTGTTGCCTACATATTGTTTTATAGTCATGACACATTTGTCAACTTTGGATGACACTATCTGATTCATCCTGAAACGTCTTCGCTATAACCTTCTCATTTTTTATTAAACCATCATGTGAGTTCTGTATCGATCATTCATCGTACTATCTTCCCTATAGGAGAAGGAACATTCTCTACGTTTAGAGGTTTCCGTCCTGAAATGTCATAGTGTCGTCTAAACTCCCTCCATACTTTTGCAATCTTTTAACAACTTATAGTTTATTCCAACATAATTCTTTCTTACAAGGGATTACTAAATCATTTAAACAGATAGAACATCATGTGTTCGTAACTGGCATTCCCAGTCTCAATAAACTCTTTATCGTCTAGTTAAGACATTTAATCTTTAGGGCTTCTTTCTTGATAACCTTTTAGTATCACCCCTTCATTTTGTAGTTTATCCTATTACTGTTTGATTTCTTACCTTTCTATTCTTAATATCTTTCATTATAACAATCTCTAGAGGTTCTAACTCTTATTCCATTTAACTGAGGAAATTTCCCAATATCGATACCTTCTAGTTCAGGGGGCTAAATCACCCAATCTGTAGGTTTTGTTGATATTTGATTGTTCAATTCTCATAGTAGATACTTAGTCTCATAACACATTCATCATCTCAACTCAGCATTTAGTTATTCTTGGCTTTTGGTTTACTTGGCAACCAACTTGTCGTATTATTATCGTATAACTCTATGTTATTCCATATATTTCTCACATGTCCCACCTATACTTGTATCATTCCTTCACTATAAATCTCACTTCTTACCTAAGTCCTGGTATTCATAACAAAACGTTTTTTCGCTTTTAACTCCACATTCTTTAATCAGCCCTATCTCCAAGACACTTACTATTTCCGCTTTGCTTTAGGTATAAGCGTTCATGAGAGGAAACATTACGTTGTATGCCATGATTTCGATACCTGGCCCCTAAATCTTCAAGATCTTTAATGGTCATATCCAACTAACAATTCCGGGTACATCATAAATGTATCTTCTAAAGGGGTGCCTTAAACGTAATTGTACTATTCTTCAGTATTGCACATGCTAAAGATCATTCTAACCATTATGAGCTCCCGAGATCTCACTTATTTCTAATACTATGTTTATCGATGTTAGTAAATTACAAGATTGAATAGGTATTTCTTATTGTGGTTCTACCACTACTGATGGCAAGATAACAATACTCACATCATTCTACAAGAATATCAATCTCCTTACAATCCTCTACGTTCAAGTACTCTGTATTTTCATTACATTACTCATTTGGTATCCTAAAACCAACACTTTACTTTTCTTGTCTTTCATTATCTCTCTTGCATATGAGTGAAACAAATGCCCACACTCTAAAACCATAACATAAAATTTGCACTCCTGGCATATCAATAGTCTGGTAGGGGTCTTTCATTTACCGACTATGGATGTGAACTAACTGAAGTCTCTCTGGTAATCAGTATAACTGAAACAATATAAAGCATGAGTTAGATTCGAATTCTTAAAACTCAATTCTACTGCACAATCTATGAGATGAAAGAATGGAAACCATCCTTAAATGCCCTAGCATCCTGCTTATAAGTGTGGTGCACAACACACCCATAAAGAAGACTTTACTAGACACGACTTCAAGACTCCCTATGATAGACCTACTTTGATACCAAGTTTTCACACCCTCCCTTAGGGGAGTGGCCAACACCTGACGCCAGAATTGCCCGAGTGTACCAGCTGTGTATTATAACCTAAACATATATCCGTCCGAGCCGACAAGGCCTAAAAAACAATCATAAAGGTGATTTGGACACGACAACCTATAACCAATGACATCCCAAATAATATATATACCTATAACACGGCCGGCAAGACCACTACAAAAATACCAACTTCTAACAAGGAGACCATCAAGGCCATAGAAAAATATATATTACAAAGACCAATAGTACGGAAACCTTTAAGAGTACTACAACACGTCATCAGGTCAGGACAGGGGCCCCGCCATACCAAAAATATATATAAACATATGCAACATGACCTACCACTTTATATATAGCAACTGTAGAATTTCCTGATATCGATATTCCCTGACTCAGAGAGCTAGACCACTCAATCGGTATGTGCTATTGACATTTGACTATTCAAATCTTACATTATATATCCTTATAGCACATTCATCTTCACCACTAACTCGACTACCAATGTCACACCCCAACTTAGGAGGGTGTGACTGGCACTCGGTGCCTAGCTAGGCCTAAGCATACCCAAGTGAACTCTCTATCTAAGCCTCGAAGGCAAACTAGGCCCTTAAGGCCTAACTTAGGCCGATAAGGACAAACATGTTCTTACTAAAGGCTACCATGGGCCAAGGAGGCCTCTGTAAACACTTATACTGGGAAACATAATAAAACATAAGATAAGGGCCGGCAAGGCCACTGACATACTGAACTTTGTGTCTACAAAGCCTCTAAAGATATATGACATCAAATGTGGTCAGGACAGGGCCTCAACCTATCCATAGTCTGTACAGAATATCTGTCATCTAACCTATAGACTCGACTTAACTCTATAAGAGATGGAGTCGTACCGATCTTTTGCTGAATCCCAATCTGCTATACTTGGCAAACTCATCGAACAAATTACCTATATCTGTAGGCATGAAATGCAGTTCCCCAACAATGGGACGTCAGTACAAATAAATTTGCCAAGTATGTAAAGCAGAAAACAATATAGATATATATAAACTCTGAAGCTGATAAACACGAGTAAATATTCTACAAGTCTCTACTAAAGGTAAGGGGCAGGAGTGCACTGACCACAACCTCTTTGTCAACTTCTTGGTATTTATTACGTTACTATCTAACATAAAATCTGAACACAATATTCCGGCCTCACAAGGAATTCGGTGTGTAAGTTCATGGCCTCGAAGGCAAGTATGTCTAAATGGCCCTGAAGTAAATTTATATATGTTTAGCTCCGAAGGAAAATGTGCGTCTGTACAGCTTTTAAGGCAATCTATATATGTATAGCCCTAAAGGCAATGGACATATCTATATATCCCCGAAGGCAATTTGTATCATAGCCCAGAATGCAACAACGTATCCCTGAAGGCAAGTGCAAACATACATAACAAGTAGTCATCTGTAAACTAAGTACCTACGTACATAACTTATAGCTCGTCTAGCACTTTATGTAACCCACAATTCGTACATACTATCTTGCGAGCTACTCCACTATATTTAGGGAGTCTTGCACTATCTTATCTGTCGTCCGACTATCTTGTTATACTACTCGATTCATTTATTTTATAACTCGCATATCTCTTCCTTTCTTAGGTTTGAGGAGCATTTTATATACTCGTGTGCTATACCTTTCTATAGGACTTGTTCTTTCATACCTCGTACTCTATTGCTCTTGACATTATGTAGTTTCTTGATCCTTTTCGGATGTACGTAGATGCTCATCTTGCTAGGCAGTACAACCTCATCTTCCAGCTAGTGTAATCCCATCTTTTCTTTACTGTTATTCTACTACTAGTTTATTAGCTCATTCTTTCAGATCTCTTTCTATTCAAAACTCTTAACTTATCTATACCCATCTTATGAGTGTCTTAGAGGCGTTTCTAACTCTGATTCATAGTACTTACACATGTGCTCTACTAAAATTTGACTCCTTAACTCTTAGATAGTCTCAATTTGTTACTAAGAGACATAGGGGCGAACTAGCCTCTTTCGGCTTCTACTGAAAATGGGACACACGTACTGATTCATGCCTAAAGGAAAGAAAGATAGCCCTTACATAACTTGGAAAGGAGTCTTCGATTTCTATGATGCGATCCATTTCTTCATCATCCATCTACACCAACAAATAACACTTATGTCAACAAGAAGGACATGTTGGCTAACTATCGAGCGACACGTTCGCTCTACGGCAACTCGGACAACATTTCTCCTATATCCTTACCTTCTTATTATAAAGAATAATATCCGCAAGAACAAAAACACAGATAACTTAAGCTTTAGTATTTTCAGCCATCTAATCATCAAATAATTATTCCCAAACAACTCGTTCTTCTAACAACATAAACATAGCTCCTTCATGCCTCCTAGATAATTCATCCTTCAACACCAATTCTTACACAAGAAAAACAACATCATAAACATCATATCTAAGCTACTTTCCATGGATTTCAACTACCACAAGTTATGGCTATTGCTACAAAACAGTGCAACAACAACAAAAACTTTATCTCCTCTCTTCTTATGGAGTTCATGATTCTTTTACCAAACAATTCATCTAACATAAGATTAATATTAAACACAAAAAATAGGGTGTAATACGTACCTTATCCAACAGGTTTTACTTGAACTCAAAGCTCCACCTACCTCACAAGAATCCTTAACTTTATATGGACAAACACAAGCTTCTTCGTGTAATTTCCAACATATTCATGATAAACATCTGTTGATTTTCTTTGGAATCAGTCTTGGATCCTTTGAGAATGTCTTGACAAAGTGTAGGGGTGTTAGGGATTAGTTTGGGTAAAAAGGTTTGGCCACCGCCCATCATCTGCATCGCATATGGCCATATATGGGCCCATATGCGACCGAATCCTATCCCTATTTTCGAGACAGATCTCATTCGCGATGTGAAATGCTTAGTGTATCACTCTTACTTCATCAAACTTCATCGAGGGATGGTTTCTTCTATCCCAATGACTTCCAACCTTCTGTACTCCTTCATAACATCAATCTAAGTCACAACGGACCCTAGGAAAGGACCTTGAATCACTGGCCCATGCAAACTAACCATGCGCTCATCCGCATACTAAACTCCAAGGTTTAACATCCTTCCCCTCATAGAAATATTCATCCTCGAATTTTAGGGATTACACATCATTCCACTTCAACTATTCTCATATAAAGATCATTTGTTTGTAAACATTACCAATGTACAACTATTATCCCCATTTCGATGTTCGATCCTTTTTATTCACACCTAGGCAATCCATTCTAATCTCACTTAATATCTATAAGTTGGGCCCCCTCTTGGCCCTCAATGCGAAGTCTCTTACTGAAAGTTATCACCTGTCCATCGCTCTCCTTATACTGCACTTTATGTGCCCTTGATTCTTGTCTTACCGCAACTAGCTCCTTTGGTCATATTCTTATTTCTTCTAAAATGCACTATTTACTGATAGCTCTTCAGTAACAGCATACTTTGTACTCTCTTCGCCTTAATCCTTTCATCTATTAGAACTCCTACTTTTGTCTTTTGATATTCTAACAACCCAACATCGTCCAAAAGTCTCTCCACTAATGTTTTGAGCTACTGTTGTCTTGGCTCTCTGGATGGCGGTAATCTTTTGGGTAACAAACATCTCTTAAAATACTTATCGAATAGAAGTTCAACATTGAGTCCTTATAACTCAACTCTAAATAGCAAGATCTAGATCAGAAAGAAGGTTAACTAATCCTAAATGTCCTATAGCCTCCTATTTATAAACGTGGTGCACAACACATCCATAAATAAGACTCTACTAAAAACAACTTTATAGACTCCCTAGGACTGAATTGCTCTGACACCACTTTGTCACACCCCAACCTAGGAGGGTGTGTCTAACAGTGTACCTTGTTAAGTCTCTGTCTGAGCCTCGAAAACAACTAGGCCCTTGAGGCCATACTGTAAAAACAACCTTAATTTGGGTTGATAAGGCAAGCCTCTATAAACACTTATACTGGCAAACATAATAAAAGATAAGATGGGCCATAAAGGCCACTAACATACTGAACTTGTGTCAACAAAGATTCTATAGATAACTTATATCAACCGTGGTTGGGACAGGGCCTCGACCTACCCATAGTCTGTACGGAATATTTACTACCTGACTACAAGACTCAGCTACACTCTTGAAGAGATAGAGTCTTACTGATCCTTCATTGAATCCTAATCTTCTCTACTGGGAAAACTCGTCGAACTGATTACATGAATTTGCAGGCATGAAATGCAGCGTCCTAGCAATGGGATGTCAGTACAAATAAATGTACCAACTATGTAAGGCAGAAAACAATCTTAATATATTTAAACTCTGAAGTTGAAGAACATGAGTAAATATGCTACAAGTCTCTACTGAAGGGAAGGGGCGGGAGTGGACTGACTACAAGCTCTTGGTCAACTTACCTGGAAGTTGTTGCTTAGACCGCTTGGCCCCTCTTTTTATCCATACAATGTATTTTGTTTGTGCTCCATGTACTATTCTTACTATCTCTAATTTCTATTCATTATTATATTACTATCTAGCATAACATCTGAACATAATATTTTGGCCTCATAAGGGATCCGGTGTGTAAGTTCATTGCCCAGAAGGCAAGTGTGTGCGAATGTCCCTGAAGGGAATCTATATATGTATAGCCCCAAAGTCAAGTGCACATCTGTATAGCTAATGTATATAAGGAGGGGAATATATGGGTAGGTTGGTCGAAGTTGTACTGGAACTGGAAGGACACAAAAATGGGAGTCAAGTGGGGGTTGATGGGTTAAAATGGTTTACCAGGCAGTGTTTGTTTGTGCGGGGTGTGCAGGTTGTTTAGGCTGGTGTCGGGTTAAGGCATTTGGAGGGGGTGTTCTAAACACGTTGTGGGATGTGTTGATGGTCGGTACTTGGTGGTTGGATGGTGGTTAGGTGGCGGAGTATGGTCGGGACAATAAGGTATGACGGTGGAACTCAATAAGGACGGTGGAGTAGTTGGTTGGGGTGTTCGGGTGGTTTTGGGAGGTTTCGGTTAATGGCCTTTTGGGTGGAGGTTGTTGAAGTGTTGATATGTATTGTGGTAAAATGAGTGAGGCAGTTTTAACAAGGATTGAACACGAAATTTATAGACAAAATCATGGATGGATAAGACAATGAAAGCCGAGAAGACCTTCAATGTATTCGTAACCAAGCAACCGGATAGAACCTTGGCTTGGGCATAGTTAGATCAAAAAAGTTCTAACTAGACTTACACCGAGGGTTTGGACCGTAAAAGGACCAAGGGGTGACCCACAAAAGGATCGAGGTTCGGACCACAAAAGGACTAATGGCCCACAAATGGACCAACTAATATAAGCAACACAAAAGTTGAATAACATAGCAAAGTTTGAGTAAGACTCAAATATATTTCACATAACTTCAATATCTATTTACATAAACTACATGTCCTATTTATACTTATGCTTAGACCTTTCTAGAAGAGCAACTAGATAGACATATACAAGCACTTTGGCCGAATGGAAAAGGGGAAGGGTTCGACCCTTTTAGGGGAAGGGAGAAGACCAACTCTTAATGTTCTGTAGGCCACCCTTTTGTGTCATCCATGTAGATAAGTGCATGAACTAGCTAGTTCATGAATTATCTCCTTGGGGCACGTTGAAAGCTTCCCCTTTCTAGATTGTTCTTCGGCCTAGTCACCTTATCCTATTTCACAGATTTCTTAGTCATATCATTCTATTACAAGTCCTAGTAATTAGGCTAGAAGGAAATTAAGCTAGGAATTTAAAACAAGCTAAAAGAAAGTGGTCTCGGCCAAGACCTACATAAACGCTGAAAATGTTGTCTTGTTGAATCTTTAAGTCCTTTCTTCAATTCTACTCCATACTCCATGCCACAATAAGAATATTATCATAGGACGGTCGATAATCTTTGGCACTCCGATCATATCACCTCGCGGCTCACGTTGGAACTTTAAGTTCACGGTCTTTTTTCCATCAATCTCCCATTCTTTAACATAATTTGCCCTCAAATTCTCATCATCAATGTATGGTGATAAGTCTCTAACATCAAACGTTGAACTAATACTTCTGTATTCATCCGGAGGTTCCACCTTCTATAATGGATCTGAAGACAAGACAAATGGTTTTGACTTCAAATATTGCCCCCATTGGACCAAGGATCTTACGACATAAAATTATTTGTCATTGAGCCGTTCACCACCCAATGTTTCACTATACAATGCAATGGACCATTTATTTTGAATTAAGATGGTTCCAACACCAATTCCACTAGCACCACATTCAATTTCCAATAGCTTTTCATGATTTGGAATAGCTAGAGGCTATGCTTCACATATCCTTCCCTTCACGGCTTCCAAAGCTCGTAGTGCTCCTTAGGACCATTTAAACTCATCCTTTCTCATTAGTTCAATGATAGGGGCAGTATTTTTACAACAATCTTGAATGAAACGATGAGAAAAAAGAACCTAAACCAAGGAAAATTCTTACCACACTTACATTCGTAGGCTCGGGCCAACTTCGGATAGTTTCCACCTTGGATGAATCCACATGAATGCCCTTGGATGATACTATGTATCCCATGGATGGCCGTGGTGCCTTGTATACGGGTCTCATGAAAGGGATCGAAGCATTACACAATCCAAATGGCATCACAAGCCATTCATACAAACCATAATTTTTTTTAAAGTCATCTTCCATTCATCTCCTTCTCGGATACTCATTTGATGGTAGCCACTCCTCAAATCTATCTTGATGAACAACTTGGCCTCACTCAATTCATCCAAAAGGTCTTTCGATCTTGGCATAGGAAACTTTCACTCCAAGGTAATGTTATTGGCTGCTCGGCTATCAATACACATGCGCCAAGTTTCATCTTTCTTTGGCACAAACAAGGCGGGTACCGCACACGGACTAAAGCTCTCTTAGACAAAGCCCTTGTCGAGCAATTTTTGCACTAGTTCTTGTGACTCTTTAGCCTCTCCCGGATTGTAGCTATGGGCTCTTTTTATGGTAATCTGGGTGTAAGATCACCCGGAAATACATCTATCAAGAGTACCTTCAAGTTTGCACTTTCGACTGCGTCTCCCATAGGACTCTCATTTTCCTTTTCCTTGCACACCAAAGCATCTATAGAACTCCCCTTCTTCGACTATTGTTCTATGTCTAATGCATTAATCAAGAGGGCCTCGGATTTTCCCTTGCATTTCTTGTCATTTTAGATCTTCATATCCTTTACCTCACTAGGTGACAATAGTATCAACCGGATCTTCTTATCATCCTTTTGAAAAGAATAGACATTCTTTTCTCCATCGTGTTGTGCTTTCGTATCAAATTTCCATGGTCCCCAACAAGATATGACAAGCATCCATAGGTAGGACGTCACACCATATCTCATATTCATACCTTCCAATCCGAAAACTAACAATAGTTTATTTTATTACCTTTAGCCCTTTGTATTTGTTTAGCCATTGGAGAGCATATGGTTTAGGATGGTTGCTGGTAGGCAAGTTCAATTTGTCCACTATCTCCACGGAAGCCGAATTGGTACAACTTCCTCCATTAATGATCACGTTACACACTTTATCATTCACCTTGCATCGAGTGTAAAATAGTTGCTCTCTCATTTTGTTCTTCACTTTGAACATTCAACACACGTCAGACACTAAACATTCACCCACCTCCTCAAGATGAATATCTTCATCTAGGTCTTCCTCGACTTCGGGTTCCTCAATAGCAAAGGAATCCCCCAGTCTTGATACTCTTCAATAGTCATTACCCGAGGGTTAGGACATTCATTTGCAAAGTGTCCTAATCCTTGACATTTAAAACACCTATTCCTACTTCTATCTACCCCCTTTGTAACCTCTACTTTCTTCCCTTTATTTTTCTCTACACTTTCTTGGCTATACGATGGGTTAGAAAAAGAGGTATTGCCCTTTTCTTTAACACTAGTGAGCTTTACATAGGATATTGGGATACTCTTTTTTTATGTTGCAACTTCAACCTTCTCTTGAATCGCCATGTTCAAGCCCCCAATGAATCGGGCAATCTTTTGAGTCTCCTTTTCTTCTAAGTCACAAAGCATGGTGACTTTCTCAAACTCTCGGACGTATTTCTCAACTTTAAGAACTCCTTGACGAAGTTTTTTGAGCTTGAGATATGGGTCTTGTTCATATTCCCATGGCAAGAACTTCTTCTTCAAATATTTCTTTAATTTTTTCCAAGATTCAATCTTGGTTTTTCCATTCCTCCGCCGGCTTGTTTTGAGGTTTTCATACCACACAGAAGCGAATTCCTTCAACTTCAATGTAGCGACCTTAAAACACATGTGGTCATCATATTGTTTGTATTCGAAAAGCCTCTCAATGGCAGTTAACCATTCAAGAAACTCTTCCCGGTCCATGTTTCCTTCAAAGGTTGGAAGTTCCAACCATAGGCTTCGATCATCTTCCCTTTCATGCCTTGGGTTGTCTCGGACATTGTCCCTTTCATGCATCAGGTTGTTTTGTGCAACCTCTTCTTCGGACTCGACATCATTAATTACGACACACTCTGAAAACTCTCTTCTCAAGAGTTGCATTTGTTGCGCCCCAAGTTCACTAACAGTCCTCAGAAGTTCTTCTTTTAGGTTAGCCATATCGTCAAGGCGTGGGACAGAAAATCCTTGCTCTGATACCAAACTGATGTATATAAGGAGGGGAATATGTGGGTAGGTTGGTCAAAGTTGGATTGGAATGGATGGACACAAAAATGGAAGTCAAGTGGGCGTTGGCGGGTTTGGACGATTTACATGGCAATGTTGGTTTGTGTGTGTGTGGGGGGTGTGTGTGAGTAGTTTAGGGTGATATTGGGTTAAACCATTTGGAGGGGGTGTTCTAGACACGTTTTAGGATATGTTGGTGGTCGGTACTTGGTGATTGGATGGTTGTAAGGTGTCAAAATCTGGTCAGGACAATAAGGTATAATGGTGGAACTCGGTAAGGACGGTGGATTAGTTGGTTGGGGTGCTCGGGTGGTTTTGGGAGGTTTCAATTAATGGACTTTTGGGTGGAGGTTGGTGAAGTATTGAGATGTATTGTGCTGAAAAGAATTATGGACAAAATCATGGGCAGATAAGACAATAAAAGCTGAGAAGACCTTCAATGTATTTGTAACCAAGTAACCGGATAAACCTTGGCTTGGGTATAGTTAGATCACAAAAGTTCTAACTAGACTTACACTGAGGGTTTGAACCACAAAAGGACCTAGGGGTAACCCAAAAAAGGATCGAGGTTCGGACCACAAAAGGACCAACTAATATAAGAAACACAAAAGTTGAATAACACAGCAAAGTTTGAGTAAAACTAAAATATATTTCATATAACTTCAATATCTATTTACATCAACTACATGTCCTATTTATACTAGTGCTTAGACCTTTCTAGAAGAGAAACTAGATACACACATACAAGAACTTCGGCCGAATAGGGTAGGTGACCCACAAAAGGATTGAGGTTCGGAACACAAAAGGACCAACTAAGATAAGCAACACAGAAGTTGAATAATACATGCCACAATAAGCATATTATCATAGGACGGTCGACAATCTTTGGCACTCCGAGCATATCACCTCGTGGCTCACGTTGGAACTTTAAGTTCACAGTCTTTTTTCCATCAATAGCCTTAAAGAAAATCTGTATTTGTATATACCTAAAGGCAATGGGGGATATCTATATAACCCCGAAGGAAACATTGTATCCCCGAAGGAAAGTGCAAACATACAAAACAAGTAGTCATCTTTAAACTAGGTACCTATGTACATAACTCATAGCTCGTCTAGCGCTTTCTGTAACTCACGGTTCGTACTTACTATCTTGCGGGCTACCCTGCTATCTTTAGAGAGTATTGCACTATCTTATCTCATGACCGACTATCTTGTTATACTACTCGATTTATTTCATTTATAACTTTCATATCTCTTCTTTTCTTAGGTCTGAGGAGCATTTTATATACTCGTGTGCTATACCCTTGTACAAGACTTATTCTATCGTACCTCATACTTATTTCTGTTGACCTTAAGGAGTTTCTTAATCCTTTTTGGATGTGCATAGGCGCTCATCTTACTATGAAATTACAACATCATTTTCTAGCTAGTGTAATCCCAGCTTCTCTCTACTGATGTTCTGCTACTAGTTTATTAGCTCATTTTTTCGGATCTATTTCTATTCGAAACTCTTAACTTATCTGTAACAAGCTTATGAGGGTCTTAGAGGCGTTACTAACTCTGCTTCATAGGACTTACACGGGAGGTCTACTAAAAGTTGACCCCTTAACATAGGGGCGAACTAGCCCCTTTCAGCTTCTACTAATTCATGCAAAAAGGAAAGAAAGATAGCCCTTACATGTCAATAAGAAGGGCATACTGGTTAACTATCGAGTGACAAGTTCGCTCTACGGAAACTCGGACAACATTTCTCCTATCTCCTTATCTTCTCCATATCATGAATAATATCTATAGTAACAAAAATACATACAACTTATGCTTTAGTATTTTCAGCCATCCAATCATCAAAGAATTATTCCCAAACAACTCATTCTTCTAACAACATAAATATAGCTTCTTCATGCCTTCTAGCTAATTCTTGTGTTATCTTGTGGTGAAATTCTTAGTCTTCAACACCAATGCTTACACAAGCACCAAAATATCATAAACATCATATCTAAGCTATTTTCCATGGATTTCAACTACCATAAGTTATCAATGCAACAACAAGAAAACTTCATCTCCTCTATTCTCAAGTTCTAGTTCTTCTACAAAATAGTGCAACAACATGACAACTTCGTCTCCTCTCTTCTCAAGTTCTAGTTAATGATTCTTTATCCAAACAACTTATCTAACACAAGATTAATCTTAATCACAACAAAGAGGGTGTTATACATACCTTATCCAACATATTTGACTTGAACTCAAAGCTCCACCTAGCTCACAACAACCCTTAACTTTATATGGACATCACACAAGCTTCTTCATGTAACTTCCAACATATTCAAGATAAACTTGGGTTGATTTGCTTCAGAATCAGTCTTGGATCCTTGGAGAATGTTTAGGCAGAGTTTAGGGGTGTTAGGGATTTGTTTGGGTCGAAAATGACTTGAAATAACTCTTCCACCGCTTAAATAGGGAAAGAAGGTCGGCCAACGCCTACTATCTGCGAACGCATCTGCGTCTCATATGGACACATGCAGGCCTATATGCGACCGCATCCTATTCTAGCAAATTCATTCAATTTTTGCTCCTCTTTTGCGTTCCCATTTTTGAGGAGGATATAATCTGCAAGATGAAATGCTTTGTGTATAAATCTTATTTCATAAAACTTTGTCGTTGGATGGTTTCTTCTATCCCAATGAATTCCAAACTTCTGTGCTCCTTCGTAACATCCATCTAAGTCACAAGGGACCTTAGGAAAGGACCTTGAATCACAAGCCCACGCCATATAACCATGCGCTCATCCGCATACCAAACTCCAAAGTGTAACATCCTACCTCTCTTAAAAATATTCGTCCTTAAATGTTAGGGATTACACGTCTAGACGCTTCAACTATTATCATATAAATATCCTTTGTACGTAAACATTACCAGCGTACAATTACTACCCCCACTTTGATGTTCGATCCTTTTTATTCACACCTAGGAAATCCATTCTAATTTCACATAATATCTATATGTTGGGCCCCCTCTTGACCCTCAATATGAAGTCTCTTACTGAATGTCATCACTTGTCCATCGCTCTCCTTATCCTACACTTCATGTGCCTTTGATCCTTGACTTACCGCAACCGGCTCCTTTGGTCATATTCTCGTTTCTTCTGAAATGTACTATTATCTGACAGCTCTTCAATAATGGGATACCTTATACTTTCTTCGCCTTACTCCTTTCATCTATTAGAACTACTAGTTTTGTATTTTGATATTCTAATAACCTAACATCGTCCAAAAGTCTCTCTACTAATGTTTTGAGCTACAGCTGTGTTGACTCTCTGTCTAGCGGTAATCTTTTGGGCAACGAACATATCTTCACAATACTTATCGAATAGGAGTTCAACATTGAGTCCTTATGACTCAAATCTATATAGCATGATCTAGATTAGAAAGAAGGGTACTAAATTTCCTACTCCTAATTATAAACGTGGTGCACAACACATCCATAAATAAGAATCTACAAAACACGGCTTTGTAGACTCCCTACGACTAAACTGATCCGTCACCACTTTGTCATACCCCAACCGAGGTGGGTGTGTCTAACAGTGTACCCATTTGAACTCTCCATCTGAGCCTCGAAGGCAAACTATGCCCTTGAGGCCATACTGTTCTTACTAAAGTCGACTGTGGGTCAAAGATGCCTCTATAAATACTTATACTGCAAAACTTAATAAAAGATAAGACGAGACATCAAGGACACTAACATACTGAACATACTGAACTTGTGTATACAAATCCTCTATAGATAACTTATATCAAATGAGCTTGGGACAGGGCCCTGACCCACCCATAGTCTGTATAGAATATCTTCTACTTGACTACTAGACTCAGCTACACTCCCAAAGATATGGAGTCTTACTGATCCTTTGATGAATCCTAATCTGCTCTACTGCACAAACTCGTCGAACTGATTACCTGCATCTTCAGACATGAAATGCAGTACCCCAATAATGGGACGTTAGTACAAATAAATATACCAAGTATGTAAGGCAGAAAATAATCTTAATATATATAAACTCTGAAGTTGAAGAACATTAGTAAATATGCTACAAGGCACTACTGAAGGGAATGGGCGGAGTAGACTGATCAAAGCCTCTTGGTCAACTTACATGGATGTTGTTGCTTGGACCGCTTAGCCCCTCTTTTTATCTATACAATCTATTTTGTCTGTGCTCCGTGTACTATCCTTACTATCTCTAATTTCTAATCATTATTATGTTACTATGTAGCATAAAATTAGAACATAATATTCCAGCCTCACAAGGGATCCGGTGTGTAAGTGCATGGCCGAGAAGGTAAGTGTGTTTGAATGTCCCTGAAGGCAATCTATATCTGTATAGCCCCGAAGGCAAGCGTGCATCTGTATAGCCCCGAAGGAAATCTACATATATATAGCCCTGAAGGCAATGCACATACCTATATAGCCTCGAAGGAAATTTGTTTCATATCCTAGAAGTCAACATCATATCCCCGAAGGCAAGTGCAGACATACATAACAAGTAGTCATTTGTAAACTAAGTACCTACGCACATAACTCATAGCTCGTCTAGTGCTTTTTGTGACCCATGGTTCGTACATACTATATTGCAAGCTACTCTGCTATCTTCAGGGAGTCTTGCACTATCTTATCTCTCATTCGACTATCTTTTTATACTACTAGATTCATTTCTTTTATAACTCGCATATCTATTCTTTTCTTAGGTCTGATGAGCAATTTATATACTTGTGTGCTATACCCTTCTATGGGACATGTTCTTTCATACCTCGTACTCTATTACTCTTGACCTTATGGAGTTTCTTAATATTTTTCGGAAGTGCATAGGTGCTCATCTTGCTAGGCTGTTACAACCTCATTTTTGTAGCTAGTGTAATCCAATCCAAGCTTCTCTTTACTGATGTTCTGCTACTAATTTATTAGCTCGTTCATTCGTATCTCTTTCTATTGAAAACTCTTAACTTATCTGTAACCAGCTTACGAGTGTCTTTGAGGCGTTAGTAAATCTGCTTTATTGGACTTATATGGGAGCTCTACTAAAAATTGACTCCTTAACTCTTAGATGGTCTCAATCCATCACTACGAGACATAGGGGAAAACTAGCCCCTTTCGGCTTCTACTAATTCATGCAAAAAGAAAAGAAAGATAGCCCTTACATACCTTGGGAATGATCCTTCAATGACGACGATGTGATCGATCTGTTCATCATCCATTTACAACAACAAATAACACTCATGTCAACAAGAAGGGCATACTAGCTAACTATCGAGCGACAAGTTCGCTCTTCGGCAACTCAGACAACATTTCTCCTATATCCTTACCTTATCCATATCATGAATAATATCTATAGTAATAAAAGCACATACAACTTTTTATTTAGTATTTTCATCCATCCAATCATCAAAGAATTATTCCCAAACAACTGATTCTTCTAGCAACATAAATATAGCTTATTCATGCCTTCTAGCTAATTCTTGTTTTATCTTGTGGTGAAATTATTAGTCTTCAACACCAATGATTACATAAGCACCAAAACATCATAAACATCATATCTAAGCTACTATCCATGGATTTCAACTACCACAAGTTATGGTTATTTCTACAAAATAGTGCAACAATAAGACAATTTCATCTCCTCTATTCTCAAGTTCTAGTTCATGATTCTTTATCCAAAGAACTCATGTAATACAAGATTAATCTTAAACTCAATAAAGAGGGTGTTATACATACCTTATCCAGTTGATTTGACTTCAACTCAAAGCTCCACCTAGCTCACAACAACCCTTAACTTTATATGGACATCAGACAAGTTTCTTCATGTAACATCCAACATCTTCATGATAAACATGGGTTTATTTTCTTTGAAATCTGTCTTGGAAGACTTTTTGGTCTAGTCAACTTATTAGAAGGCTCTCGGCCTTGTGACCCTTTAAATGTCTTATTAATTATGTTCTAAGGTAGTTATTACGTGGAATACTATGTCCTAAGCTAATAGCTAAGCTAGTAAGTAAAAGATAAGTTAAAAGAAAAGCATGGTCTCGGCCAATACCAACAAGAAGGCCGAATAAAACATGTTTCTTAGATCATCACGTGATAACTCCAACGCCATTCTATTTTCCATGCCATGTTAGGCATCTAAGTGTCGAATGACGTGTCATTGTTGGCACTCTTGGTAAAGCCCTTCTCGACTTTGGTTGAGAGTTTAAGTCCGCGGGCTGATTTACATCAACTTCTTCTTCAAATGTTTCTTTAGTTTATCCCAAGATTCAATCTTGGTCTTCCCATTCCTCATCTGGTTTGTTTTGAGGTTTTCATACCACTCATAAGCGAATTCCTTCAACTTCAATGTAGCAACCTTAAAACACTTGTGGTCATCATATTACTTGTATTTGAAAAGCCTCTCAATGACTCTTAATCGTTCAAGAAACTCTTCCGGGTCCATATTTTCTTCAAAGGTTGGAAGATCAAACCGTAGGCTTCGGTCATCTTCCCTTTCATATCTCAGGTTCTCTTGTACATCTTCTCTTTCACGCCTTGGGTTTTTTTGTGCAACCTCCTCCCCAGACTCAACATCATTAATCACGGCACGCTCCGCAAACTCTTTTCGCAAGAGTTGCATTTGTTCCACAATAAGGTTACTTATGGTCCTCCGAAGTTCTTCATTCATGTTAGACATACCGTCAAGGCGTGGGATTGGAAAGCCTAACTAGACTTTCAATGTTTTTGTAACAAGTAACCAGGTAGAACCTTGGCTTCAGTATAGTTAGATCACAAAATTTGTAACTAGACTTACACCGAGGGTTTGGACCACAAAAGGACCAAGGGGTGGCCCACAAAAGGACCGGGGTTTGGACTACAAATAGACCAAGGGTTGGACCATAAAAGATCCGACTAAGATAAAACACAAAAGTTGAAAACATAGGAAGTTTGAGTAAACTCAAATATATTTCATAAAACTTCGATGACCCCTTACATCAATTACATATCCTATTTATACTAGTTCTTGACCTTCTAGAAAAGGAAACAACGCAGACACAACACATGTATCTTGGCCGAATGGGGGAGATGCCTGACCAACCCTTCATATTCTCTAGTCCATCCTTTTGTTTCATCAATGTATTTCGGCCAAATGGGGGAGATACTCGACCAACCCTTCATGTTCTCTAGGCCAACCTTTTGTGTCATCCATGTAGATAAGTGCATGAACTAGCTAGTTCATGAATTACCTCATTGGGAGACGTTAGAAGCTTCTATTTCTAGATGGTTCTCGGCTTAGTCATCCTATTTTATTACAAGTCCTAGTAATTAAGATAAAAGGGAAACTAGTAATTAAGCCAAAATTAAAAGCAAGCTAAAAGATGGTCTCGGCCAAGACCTACATAAAAGCCAAAAATTAATGGCACTTCTTGGATCTTCAAGTATTTTCTTCAACTCCACTCCATACTCCATTCCACATTAAACATATCACCATAGGACGATTGGAAATCATCTGCACTCTTAGCGAATCACCTTGTGGCTCATGTTGGACACTTAAGCTCTCAACCTTCTTTACATCACCAACACTATCCTCAAGTAATAATAGAGCGACGAGCTATCGAGGCTACATAGAATGGTGTACTCCACACCCGACCTTCTTGTAACAATAACTGATCCCTATCCTAGCTACAAAATTCCCACTAATCTCCATACCATAAGAAAATAACCCTTTATCCACTTATACAACTACTACGACTTGAACTCATGTTTCCGATCACCATCTGGTCAGTTCTACCTAATAAACATATCGATACGATCCTTACAATCTTCTCTATGGCATTAATATAAGATTACATACCGTAACATGAAGAACACCAGATCGCTCTGTCTGACTTTCAAGAAACAATCAACTACGGAAATAATGAGAAAGAGAACTGATGCAAGTAAGGAGGGGTGTTGGTGGGTAAGTGGGTCGGGTCTATTTATATTTGGGTTGACCTGAAAGTGGATGCCAAAGTAGGGGGGTGTCGGGTTCTCAGCTTGGCAGGCAGTGTGGTATTTGGTGGTTATTTCGGGTAGTTATGTTTGGAGTCGGCCTTCGGCATTTTATTGAGTTGTCATAGGTGTGTTGAGGGTTAGGGTGATGATTGGGAAATGGTGGTTTGGTGGTGGAAAGGCCACAAAAATTAACCAAAATAGTGAGATATCACCACGATTGGTTTTGGTGGACTATTTCTTGTTGTCAGACTTGTATGGCTGGATACGTATGGTCTCGGGTAGTGACCTTTATAGTGGATGTTAGGGAGGTGTTTTGGGATGTGGTGGTGAAATGATTGAAGTGGTTTGTATGAGGGATGAACACAAAATGCGAGGTGCAAGTCTGAGTACACACCAAGTGTTGGAGGTTTGATCTAGTTAAATGTTTGGTTCGGTTGTTATGGTTTAAGTAAGGTACGATTGATATGTAAAGGATATGTACACAGGGGTTTTAATGCCCAAGTCAACCCCAAGATGAAGCTGACCAATTTCACAAAGACTTGATCGGGGTTTCTAAGTACAAGCCTGCATACAAACCAAGTAAGGGTGACCGAAAACCGTAAGATAAACTTTAGGCTTAGGTTAGGTTAGTTCAAACAAGTTCCAATGTTCACTTGCAACCAAGTAGGTTCCTTAAGCTTCAGCTTAGCTAAGTCACACAAGTATTAACCAAGCATACACTGAAGGGAGGGTGGTTCACACAAGAACCGTGGTCCACACAAGGACCGATTGATGTAATCAACACACAAGTTGAAAACACTCAAGTTTATATTTCACTCAATATTCAACATGTCTATTTACAACATCCTAAGGGGCCTATTTATAGTAGCACAGGGACCTTTTTAGAAGATAAACCAAAGGTCACAAAATACACAAAGGCCATCTCGACCGAATGGGAACAAGTGGGGACGGGTTTGGACTTTCTTGTTGCCCAATGAGGTTTTTGGCCATGGTGTGAACAATGGGAAAGGGTTTGGATTTTCTTGGAGACAAAGATGAACTCAAACTCCTTCAGACCCTTGTTGTGGCACCCAAGTAGAAGAGTGCATGAATTTGGTTTCTTAAGAATATCATCTTCTTAGAACTAGTTTGGAAGCTTCCATTCCTTGCACAAGAGAGTGGTTCTCGGCCAACTCTTCCTCTCCCCTAGGTCGAGCTTGACTTCCTCTAGTTGGATCTTGACTTGTCTTCTTAGAAGTCTCTTGTTCTTTCCACTTTGTCGACCAAGTCATCACTTGTCCTTGCCATTGTGTACTTTCGGCCAAGTCACCTTTCTCGTCTTACTCATTCCCTTACAAGGTATTGATTGTGTCCTAAGGGAAGCTAAGGGTTATTACGTAGTTTTAATATGTCCTAAGACAACTTTTAACAAGTCTAGAATTTAAAGAGAATAAAATAAAGGCATTGCCTCTGCCAAGACCAACACAAAGGCCGAATAAAAGGTTGTCTCCTAAGATAATTAATTAATGGTTACTAATCCACCCCCAAGTCCATGCCATTATCGTCCCTTAACCATGGGTCGATGATCAACCTTTGACACCTTTGGTCCTTCGTTTAACAACTTGCATTGAGAAGCTATGTTCGGTCCCTTTCTTGCATCAAGAACGATGATAAATCAAGGATTTCAAAGGAGAATCAAAGTGGGAAATTATTTTTAACTTACCTCAATATTTCCTTGGAGTTGGATGAAGCTTTGGGAGAGAGAGGGGCTGATTTTTATCAAGGAACGAACTGAAAATGAGTTGAAATAAGATGGGTGTCGGTGGGATCTTATCTTATAAAGCTGCCACCGCCTCAACGCATACCGCGTCAATGCTTGGCACCCAAATCGCCCCAACTCTAGTGCCCTGATAGTTCCTCATACAATAACATTATACTCTGGTGTCATATCGACAAGTGATTTGATGTATTGGAAACTAGACTCATATACCTTCAATTTACAACTAAAGTGATTTGATGTACTGAAAGTAATTTGCGAAGACCTTAGTCAACTTTCAATTTACAACTTGCATGACTTTAAAACTTAATGTACGATTATTATATGCTTCAAATACATCACGACATGACCTCCTTAACATGATGAGCACTTTAATCTTACCTCGAGGGTATTACACTGACCTACCCAAAACATCTATATATATCATAAGATACTAGACTCAACCCCGAGTAGTAAATAGGGCCCACTAACAACAACTGACATGAAAAGCAAGTGCCTAATTAGGTGGTCTCCTACTATGAGCATCTTTCACACCCCAACCTTGGATGGTGTGGCTGGCACCCGGTACCCTAATATCCCGAGCATAGCACATGTGAAACATAACATGGACAGGACTGTTTGGGCTGACATGGCCTCAAAAAGACATATATAAGATAATATCATTAAATTGACCTATAAAGGATGGAAGCCCAACCATATATGTAAATACGAGGATGACAATTCCATAGTAAACATGAACAGTCTAATAGGAAGGCCAATAAGGCCATACAAAACCACTATGCATAATTCCCCAGTCTACAATCCTCTAAGAGTAGTATAACATAAAAAAAGGTTGGGACAACACCCCACCATATCCATATATATACAAACCATATCTACTCAGACTAGCACTCTTGGAATAAGTGGAGAGCTCTAACACCACAACTGAGCTAAAATCCTACTAATGGGACCATAAGTCTGTCTACCTGAACTTGTGAGCATGACACATAGTGCTCCAATGAAAGAACGTCAGTTCGAACGATGTACTTAATATGTAAGGCAAGAAACATAAATATATGCAGTAATGTAAATAAAGATAAAAAAGAGACAACCTGTAACCTTGAATGCCTCTAAAGGTGATTGATAAGCATGATTTATTTTTAAAAAATAATCATATATACATAGGCCTCATAATGGGGCAATATTGTCATCATAAAGTAGCTTTGTGGGGCTAACATCATCATAATGTACCCAACTATAGTGGTGTGCACATATACGTGTCATACCGGGTCGACTATAGCGTGACTCAGTGTCATAAAATAGATAAATATATATAGATAATGAGTGAATGACCTCAGAAGTATCTCATGAACATGGTCAGAGTGACAGAGGTCATTACCCTCCGACTATCATTACACAACAATGTATATCAGCTATTGCAGAACTAATACGAATTACAAAACATCACATAATCAAAGATAATATAATATGGAGAAAAGTACTCCGACAAGGGACAAATAAGGTTTTCATACATTTCAATAGAATGAAGGATGAGAATATCTTCTATGATCAAGAGTAGAGTCCTTTTTAGTGGAACGTTTTGCTATTTATCATTTCTATCATGATCATACCGAAAGAAGAAATGGTAACCCTTACACACCTTGTTGCCTTAGATAAATGGATCCCACGAGTCCTCATCCTCCCTATGAATGATTATCTACATTATACGAATGGTCTGAATCAAAGACAGATCGATAAACCATAAGTTAATTAACAATTATTTCGTCGAACACCTAGCATTCGTAGAACCTCCATGTTCATTAACAATGGAACTATAGATATGTCTTCAATCCCTTTGCTTATTCTTCACAACACAATTAATAATAAAGCACACAACAACCATAACTATAGTAATAACTAACCTCATATCCATCACAAGAATACTCTAATAAAATGTACAACATCTACAAGTGTTGTCTTGCCATTTCCAACCATACAACTTGTCTATGACATAGAAAAGATCAAATCCATAGAGGAGAGAAATGACTTACCTAATACAATAAGGAGAAGCAACACACAACGTAGCAAGAACCTCATCCAAGTGACTTTCTCATCATCTTCAACACTCTTAATGAACGAAATAGTTGGTTTAGCCTTGGAATCACTTAGGAACCATGGAGAATCACTTAGAGAGAGTTTAGAGGTGCTTAGGATCTATCTTGATCGAATTTAGAAGAAGGAGGATGAACCACCACTTAAATAACCCTACAAGGTCAGCCACTGCCTCAGGTCTACGCTATGATCTGCGATTCACTAACAATGTCTATGTTTTACAGATCATGTCGCAGATCTTACCTCAAAACTTTAAATTTTCCTGTCTCAATTTGCAACTCATCTACCTTTCGCAGACATGGTATGCGATTCACAGATCATGCTCTGTAATTCTCAAAGTGCCCCAGACGATGACATTTTATCAAACTCTTGTCGAAACTTACTTTCGTCAATTTGATTGGTCTTAGGCTTTCCAAAAATTTACTCAACACTTCCTTAAAACTTTATTAATCTCTTGGAGGGATCTCAGCCTCTCTGAACCTATATCAGCCAACATTATGATAATGACGATGTGTGAATTATGGAGTGTAACATTCTTTCCTCTTTAAGAACATTCGTCCTCGCATGTTGAGGTACACGTACAGTTACAACAGTCTGTTAAAAAATCCCCAGAATACCAAAATCCTTGTAACATGTAGAAAATGTGCTTCATAGGGCCATACATCATAACATGCATAATATTAGACCTTGCATAGTCATTAGCATCAACTCGGAGTATCGACAAATCATAAAATGAGGGGTTAGTACCAAGTCTTGCATCATGACAAGGAGGAATACATCAAATTCATAATCATATAGGGTCTTTAGCTTGATATAATAGATGACACTTTATACTTCATCTTTTCTTCTATTTCTTATATCACCTCTTTCATATCCTTTACTATACCACAAAACCCAACTTATGGAGCTTATAATCATTAGTGCTTAACTGGAGAACTTATTGGTCTTGGAATAGTGGTAGGAACTTTCTCACACGATAAGTTCTTTTTAATTCTTACATTATCCATTGGTATGATTTTAGAGGACTTTCCAATATACTTTCTTAACATTGAAATGTGGAAACCAGATGCACGATCTTTAACATTGAGGGCATGTCTAACCAGTAAGTCACTTGGCCTCTTCATCGAATTTATGTGATATATTTTAATATTCCATAGATTAAGCTTTTGTCTTTCCCAAATCACACCACGCCTTTCATAGGCGAAAAATTTAAGAATATCCCATCATCAACTTAGAACTCTATGTCCTGTCATCACACATCTAAATACGACCTTCGGATGACTCTGAGCGGTCAATGTTTACTTTTGGGTTAATTAAGTCAAATCCCATTAACTATGGTCTATTTACCTCTAATCATTTGATATGAGCTCTACCACTCCACCCATACAAAACTTCATATGATACTATCATAATACTTAGCATGATAGTTGTTACTGAACGCAAGAGATAGGTGCCCATCTCAACTTCATTTAGAGTCCAATACGCAGTTCATAACATGCTCACGAAGGTCTAAATCATACTCTTAACTTGCCTTTTCATTTGAGGGTGGGACATTCATTCAAAATATTCAAAAATTTAATCATAACTAAGAACTTTTCTGAAAGGTCATAGAATTAGAGATACCATGGAGGCAAACCATCTTCTTAGCATGCCACCTCACGTAGTTCTCAGCCGTATAGGTAGTTATGGTCATCAAGACATGAACTGGCGGGTCATCATTTCAATAATCACCCAGGTAAAATTAGCTTATGACAATAGCAAGGGAAACATTTAGCAAATTCCATATTAACCATTTTCCACATTTCGTCGACTTTTTAATGTTCGGAGCCAATTCTCCCAACTTTTGGTGCTTACTCACTTATGTGCTAACAATTATTACACTAATTACAGCATCTATAAAGCTCATTCCCATGTCATTCCGGTAATACCTTCAGTTAAATACATGATATATCTTAGTATATTCTAGGTGGATAGAATATTTCAAATAATGAATCTTTGTCGTAACTTGCCTCATAGATCCTACACCAGGAGTAAACAAACGGCCTTGGTAGCTGGGGTTCCTTTTTCATTAATCGTGAAGGCTACAATTCTCTTTAGATCATTATCTTAACATTCCCTTCTTCCAATTCTATGGATGACTCTGTTGTATTCTGAGTCATAGGTTACCATCGTCTGAATTTGACTTCTACTTGGCTAACCGATGCATTCCTTGGGTTAACTTCTTCTCTTAGCCTTTACATTAGTCAATTTACTAGTGGATGTGATTCTATCATCAACTTAGATTCATTTACCAGATGCGGTACTGGAACCTCTTATATTTTTCAGTATTTCAATCTTAAAGACTTTGTAAATGAGGTCACCAAATTTGAAGTGAACTTATCATTGTGGTTAGCTCTTAGTTATAGTCTAAGAAGAACTTTTTATGTACTTTTCTCCTTACTTATATTTATTAACAACTTCATTTCCTTGTTTCTTTTTTAAACTCGCTCATTCATTGTTCATGTGTCACATTCTCATTCATTCTGAAGCATCCTAACATATATGCATAATCCCAAACATTTTTCCTAATTCCGATCCTTGATGTTACTAACATGTAGAGAATGAGTCCCTAATTTATTCCTTCATTAAGTACATACAAGATTCGAATGAATTTGATGTGGTAGAATGTTGCTCTACTATATCTAATCCTGGTCGCCACACTTAGATCAACACTTCTTTCTTTGTCTCTTGTCTGAGTTCTTTTGCAAATGGCTCCTTGGAAAAGAGGTTAGTTGATCTTGTTAAACTGTATGTTCATTACATTATCTATCCCCTGAAGCCTTTAGTCAACCCAACATGCTAAAAATCACTATGTTTTTCCCGCACTTGTCTTCGTGTTGTTATCATTATATTTTAACATATTTCTTTCATATCTACCTTGTATCTTTAGGCTCAGTGGCCCCTTTTTCACTTTTTTATATGCTTGCATTGAGCTTTACTCATTATTACTTTTTCTTACATACTTTTGAGCATCGTGATGGAATTTGTAGCGGAACTAATGTTTCTCACAATTAAATCCAATTTGTAGCTTGATCTAATCTTATGAGTTGTCCGGATTTCCTTGCTTTTGTTGTTTTTAGATCTCCCATCAACTGATTTCTCAATCACCTCACTGATACATTTCCGATTCAGGTTACCTTTGGGGGGTCTCTTGTCGTAATATTCTCTTTATATTACCAAATCTGGACGTTTGAGGTCTGGGCTCCTTGCCGAAGGGCTCTTATTATCCCTTCTTTACAATTGTCCTTATATTGTTCCAAAGTAACCACATCATTATGAAACATGCATCACCATAATCTCATTCATTTTTACTCTTCTTGTTGTGGTCCTTCTTCTTGCCCATCATTATGCGAAATACATTTGTGCCTCGATACCTTGTCATACTATTCCATTCGTACTTATTAATTGTTTTCATGTCTCTTACTGCCATTCTTCGGGTGATTCTGTGGTTCTTATCGTCAATTGTGTTCCACAAGCTGTTCTTATTCTGTAGGTACTTAGAATCATATCATATCACACAAAAGTATTGAAGGCCTTATCAATCTAATGTCTAAAGCTTGTTTTAGCTTATTATCATAAATACATGTAAATTTCAATGATAGGCGATATGGCTTTTTTAAACAAACAGAAATCTTATTGCGCCTTCTATATTTGTGGATGATCCAGTCCTCTTATATGACTTGGGTAACTATTCTGGGAATGTTACTTTTCAAAATTTCCTTAAACGCATCTAGAAGAATCTTCATACCACTTGATTGCGGTAATGCATTTTCATTAGAAATATCCGGGGAGTCATCCTTAATTCCTTAGGTAAGGTGTTACCATTTGAATCACACATTCATAACGTATTCTCTTATTCAAATCAATGAAAGTTACGGTAAAATGGTAAGTTCTCATAATCTTCTAAACCTTCCAATAATGATTTATGCATTTCAGCTTCAGCTTACCATTTTTTCTCTCACAAGACTTTGGCCTTTGTACAATCATTGGGGTAACGTCATATCATAGGTTTGGGATTTATCTGACATAGTCATTGAGAAGGAGAAAAAATGCTACATACTCTGTTACCAGGTTGAGTGTGGTCTCTTTGTCATTTCAGCCTACTAACATATATACGCGGTTTTAACAATTGTTTGGGTTAGATACCCTTTTTGGAATACTCCTACATCCATGACTTGCTCTTATCAGACTACTTTATCTTAACAAGTAGTATTGTAAACTAAACCCTAAAATGGGGGTCAATACTGTTAGACATAAAACAGGTCCACACTAAGCATATAAGAAATAGATAGGTCAATACCGCTTACCTCAAAAGACATCGAACCTCGAGGGTCCATCTCCACTCGCACCATCTCCATTGCAGGCCAATTTGAGACACTCATATTTCGTTACGGCACAATCCGGTATGTACTCGACCACACTGATTAGAACATGGCTGGGATGGCCCAACTCTATCAGCACCCCTCTGACCTTGAAATACCAAGGTCTCTGATCCTTGTCTTGGCCTTACTTGAGAACTCTTATCATACATAATCTTTTGTGAAGGTCTGTCATACTGACCATACATTGGTAACTCATCACTACTCCATCGGCCCTTGTAATCACCAATCATCCTACCCCTCTCATCCTCCTCAACTGGATAAAATCCACTAAACATCGACGGTCCTTAACCAATGAGCTTTCTAGGCTGTGAACTTCCTAACCTTTCCAAGGGCCTGGACTGATTTCCTAACATCCTCAACAGATGGCGCTGGTGGTATGACTGATAATAGAGAGCTTCTATCAGCTCCACTGGTACTACAAGAGTCGGCAATATCTGATAAGGTGATCCCCCTTATGTCCTCTGATGGGTCTATCTCAATAGAGGGCGTATTACTCCAAAAAACATCACTGTAATCGGAAAATGATAATATTAGCAGTGGAATACTTATAGTTCATCTCTATCACATGATCTAAAAAAAGAAGAAAGATGACCATCATAAATGATCTGTAGCCTCTTGTTTATAAGTGTGGCACGCTAGACACCTATAAACAAGACTCTACTAGACATGACTTATAGACTCCTTAAGATTGACCTGCTCTAATACCAAGTTTGTGACACCCCAGCATTGGGGATGTGGTCGGCACTCGGTGCCTTAATGGCCTGAGCATACCACTTGTGAAACATAACATGGACACATGATTTTCTGGGTTGATAAGGCCTCAAAACAACATCCATAATATAATCTCAATAAATCACCCTACAAAGGACAACAGCCCAACCATATATTATGACGTCCTGAACCATGGCCAGGTTGAAACACGACACTCTGTACCTAACTGCCTGTGATGGAGTGAAACACATGACTTGCGGAATCAACGTGGGCATCAAAAGTATGCAATAATAATGGTTTAAGATATGTAAAACATATACTGAAATCATAGTCGAAAATAAAATAGTGGAATCATCTGAGTAAAACATGATAAATCTGAAACCTCTAAACAAGAGTCTGACTGTAAAAATTTTTACCAGGACAAGGCCCTAGCATACCTATGCTATATACCATAATATTAAAATAAATGACTAACACCCTGAATGATATGGAGCTCACTAATAGTTGATATAGAGGCAAAACCTAGCGAGCAGATCTGTCATCCTGAAACTTAGTACCTGCACCGTAAAGTGCAGTATTGGGAAAAGGGACGTTTGTACATTTGAATTATATTGTATGTAAAGCAACTGAAAGAAATAAGCAGGCACATGATATAATAGGAACATGAAACCAAAACTGAACATGAACATGAGTATAATAACATGTGTAAAATCTATAAACTATATATCTGTATATTTGTGGGGAGAGCAGTAGTTTAACCGATAATATGAAATCACCACGTGCGTACATGGAGGCTGGTACCTGGAACGACCAGCAAAACGCTCCCATACCTTGCCGGGGTATGAGACATGAACAGGATATGAACAAATCCAATCAGTAATATGAAGGTATTTACCTAAGTTTGTGTATTTATATTGTTCCAGTCATCGAAGGTTTTACGACCGAAATTGATGGTCCAAATTTTTTTTTACGGTCTGAGTCTAGACTATCAAATATTATACAGTCCGTATAATCATACTATCTTGAAAATTTCAAGTTTCTAGTGATTTGTAAAAGCTAAGGGAATGAGAAGGTCAAAAAGGACAGAATGTAACTTTTTATATGGTCCATATAATTTAATGTTTACTGTCAATTGCATAAAGAAATTGTACGGTCCAAATATATGGTCTGTAAATGATTTACGGTCCATATAAATTGAGCGTAAAACTGGTCTGCACAACTGAAACTGGTTTTTTAACTTAAACTCCACATTTTGGTTTCATAAACCTCTGAATCATGAACAAGGCTTAGTTTGAAGGTAGGAGGTGTTACAATATTTCCCCTTGATATCATTCATCCTAAAATAGTAGGTCATAGTTAAGAATAAAACTGAACATAGCATGAGTACATGAATGTGAATAAACATGACATGAAACATGGGATGGAATGACATGATTACATGAAAATGTGAACATAGGGACATGGAACATGAGTACTTCATACATGAAAATGAAACATGAGACATGGATACGCTAGGGACATGACATGAATACTGAAGGTATTTACCTTGATTATTTTATGCTTGCCCCTCAAATAAGTGAGGATATCTGGACTTCATGTCTTCTTCGGCTTCTCTTAGCCTCCTCAACATTCTGACTTCTGCACAACACTTTCACTAAGGAAATTTCCTTAGTCCTCAACTTTTGAATCTAACGATCCAAAATAGCCACAGGGATATCTTCATAGGTCAAACATCCTTAGCTGAATTGGACTCAGTAGGGACAATCAACTACGGGTCTCCCACATACTTTCTAAACATGGATACATGAAACACTGGATGCACACCAACTAAATCTTGTGGAAAATCAAGTTCGTAATCCACTTGGCCAACTCTTCTCAAAATCCTTTATGATCTGATATATCGGGGATTGAGCTTCCCTTTCTTCCCAAACCTCATGACACCTTTCATAGGTGAAACTTTCAAAAATAGCCAATCATCAACTTGAAACTCCAAGTATCTATGCCTCACATTCGAGTAGGACTTCTGGCGACTTTGAGCTATTTTAAAATTCTCCTAAATCAACTTCTCTTTTTCAATAGCCGGATGGACCAAGTTTGGTCCTAACAACTCCGAACCAACCAATTGGTGATCTACACCTCTGCCCATACAAAGCTTCAAACAGTGCCATCTAGATGCTAGCATAATAACTGTTATTATAAGTAAATTCAATGAGAGGCAAATGATCACCCCAATTACCTTTAAAATCGAGAACACGTGCCCTCAATATATCCTCAAGAGTGTGAATAGTAAGTTCTTCCTGGCAATCTATCTGCGGATGAAAAGCTATGCTGAGATTTACCTTGGTACCCAATCCTTTCTAGAAAGACTTCTAAAAGAGAGTTGTGAACTGAGCACCACAATTTGAAACAATGGACACTGGGTCCCATGAAGCTTGATAATTTCTTGGATATATAACTTGGCATAATCCTCTATTGAATATGTGGTCTTGACTATAAAAAAAGTGGGTTGATTTAGTTATTTGATCCACTATTGTGAGGTAGACCTATTATGAAGTCCATATTTATCATCTCTCATTTCCAAATAGGAATATCAATATTCTAAGACAACTGACCAGCCCTCTGGTGCTCGGTATTCACATACTGACAATTCGGACACTTGGCTACAAAATTTTCCACATTTCCCTTCATATCGTCCCATCAATAAATTTCTTTAAGATCATGAGACATGTTGGTAGAACCTGGGTGAATAGAATACCTAGAATTGTGTGCTTTTACCATGATTCTCTCTCTTAGTCCGTTCACATGTAGAACACATAACCTGCCTCGGTACCTCAAAGTACCGTCATATCTCCCTTGTTCAAAAGTCGTAGTATTATGCTTGTGAATCTCCTCTTTCAGCTATAATAAGTACGGATCATTAAACTGCTTCTCCTTCACCTAAGCTACTAAAGAAGATTTAGACTTGTTCTAGACAACAACACCACCATCTTTGGAGTCCATGAGTAGAACTCCTAGACTGGCTAGTTAGTGAATCTCTTTCGTCATGGTTCTCTTATCTTCTTCAACATGAGCTAAACTTCCCAAGGATCAATGACTAAGAGCATCGTCTACCATATTCTCTTTCCATGGATGGTAGAGAACATCCACATCATAATCCTTTATCCATTCGAGCCATCTCCTATGCCTAAGATTCAACTCTCACTGCTTGAAAATGTACTGAAGGATCTTCTAATCTGCGAAAATGTCAACGTGAACTCCATACAAATAATAACACCATATCTTAAGTGCGAAAATCACGGCCACCAATTCTAATTCATGAGTCGGATAATTCTTTACATGGGGCTTAATATATCTGGATACATAAGGTATAACCTTACCATGCTACATTAAAACACACCCAAGACTAACTCCTCAAGCATCACAATATACAATGAACCCTTTGGTTCCTTCAAGCAATGCTAACACTAGAGCGGAAGTCAGTCTCATTTTAATTCTACAAAACTAAGTTCACACGCATTTAACCATTGAAATTTGACTTTCTTCTGAGTTAATCTAGTCAATGGAGCTACAATAGAAGAAAAAACTTCTATGAATCATCTGTAATAGCCTACTAGACCCATGAAACTTTGTATTTATATAGCAGAAGTGGGTCTGGGCTAATTCATTATTGCCTCAATTTTCTGAAAATCAACTTGGACGCCTTTTCCTGAAATCACATAGCCTAAGAATGCTACTGACTTTAGCCAAAATTCACACTTGGAAAATTTTGTGTAAATATCGCAATCTTGGAGTTTCTGTAACACTATTCTAAGATATTATGCATGATTAGCCTCACTACAGGAATAGACTAGAATAGCATCGATGAAGAAAATAACAAAAAAGTCAAGATATTTCTTGAAAACCCTATTTATAAGCTCCATAATAGCAGATGGCGCATTTGTCAATCCAAACAATATGACACAAAATTCAAAATGACCATAATGGATTCTGAAGGCGGTTTACGGAATGTCAAGTTCCTTAACCTTAAGTTGATGGTACCCTAATTTGAGGTCAATCTTGGAATAACATTGGGCACCCTGAAGTTGGTCAAACAAGACATCGATTCTTGGAAGAGGATATTTGTTCTTACAATAGACCTTGTTCAACTATCTGTAGTCAATGCACATACACAAAGACCCATCATTCTTTCAAACAAACACAAATGGCGCACCCCATGGCGAGACACTTGGTCTAATAAATTTCTTAGTAAGGAGATCTTTCAACTAGGTTTCCAATTCTATTAACTTTGTTGGAGCCATTCTGTACGGCGGAATAAATATTAGATTAGTGTCAGGAAGTAGATCAATTCCAAAGTCAATCTCCTTATCAAGATGAACTCCGGGAAGATCTTCTAGAAACTCACTGGTACGGATTAAAGAGTTAGGATCTGGGTATATGCATCCCTAACCCAAAGTAGATGGTAAATATACCCTTCCTATTCTATGAGTGGTAAATAAACCTACCTATGGGTGCTACTTCATCACCCTTCCATTCTATGAGTGGTTTACCAGAAATTTGAAATAGAGAATTTTGGTTTTACACCCTACTATGGCATAACATGAAGACAACCAATCCGTACGCATGATTACTTCGAATTCTACCATTTCTAACTCAACCAAATTGGTTATGGTAATGGGGTGATAAACTTTAATTGGACAAACCCTATATACCCGCCTGGCTTTAACTGACTCACCAACTGGAGTGGATACCTTAAAGGGTTCATACAACTTTCCTAGTTCTATCTCAAATTTCTTAGCAATGAATGGGGTTACATACGATAGAGTAGATCCAGGATCCATAAGCGCATAAATGTCAAAAGTTAAAACGGTTAGTATACTTATGACAACATCTGCACGAGCCTCTGTATCCTAATAGTGTATACTAATGTTTTGGACCTCCACTTATGTTACCGGACATAGCTGGACCATGCCCTGATTGGTCTTGAAAATTATGAGGAATTGATAAATTTGTGGTTTGAGCCACATTACCTCCTGTACCTTGCCGCACTGATGGACAGTCTCTCTAGAAGTGACCCTGCTGACCACAACCAAAATAGATATTCATGCAAAAGCGACACTCCCCTGGGCTCCTCTTACCACATTTAACATAAATTGGGTTACTGAAAAACCTTTGACCCATACTGGCATGTGACAGAGAGCCTGATGCTCTGAAGTTCTGCCTTTTATTATTATTCCTGAACCATGGGGCAGAGGCACTGGCTGAAGATAGAGCAGGTCCTGATGACCTATTTTTAAAGAACTATCTACCTCAACCTCCCCCATGACTGAAGTGACATGTAGACTTAACTATCTTGATGAACTTCAAGTCTTTCTCCTTCTGCATTGCTTCCTCTTCCTTTATTCTATTCTCATTATCTTGTACAAAAGCAACCATGATGGTTATGGTCATTTCCCTGTTCTGAGCTGAAATATTAGTAGCATCGAACAACTAGGGATCAAGGCCATACACAAAATGCCTAACTCTTTCCCTCATGTCTGGGACCATATGTGGAGCATACTTTGTCAAAGAAACAAAATGAAGATAGTAATCCTGCCCACTCTTGTCATTCTTATTAAGCTTTTCAAATTCAACGACATTTGCTTCCTGACCTCTACTGACATAAAGTGCTCAATAAAAGCATCAACAAACTCATCCCAAGTTGTTCGAGGTGCATCTTCCTTGCAGGACTATTGCCACAATCCATACCAGATATTGGCAATATCCTGCAACTGATAAGCTCCAAACTCTATTGCCTCTACCTCAATAACATGTATAACATGAATGATTTTCTGTAGCCCATCAATAATATTTTGTGGATCTTCTCACAAGACCCTATGAACACTGAAGGCTCCATGCAGAAAAATTCCCGAGTCAAAACTGGATGACTCCCGACTAGTTCTAGTACTCTGATACCAAACTGATGTATATAAGTGGGGGATTGTATGGTTAGGTTTGTTGGAGTTGGTTTGGGGCTGGACGGACATAAATATGAGAGTCAAATAGAGGTTGGTGGAATAGGACGATTTCCAGATAATTTAGGTTTGTGGGAGGTGTACGGGTGCCCTTAGGTGGTTTGGGTCTAAGGCGATTGGAGAGCATGAACTAGACACATTGTAGGTAATGTTGGTGGTTGTATTTGGTGGTTGGATGGTGGTAAGGTGGCGAAACTGGTCGGGACAGTAAGGTACGAAGGTTGAACCCGATGAGGATAGTGGAGTAGTTGGTTTAGTTATTGGGAGGAGTTGGTTAACGTCCTTTTTGGTGTAGGTTGGAGAAGTGTTGTAGTGTATTGGGGTGAAAGGGATTAGGCAGTTTGGAAAATGATTGGGCACGAAATTGATAGACAAGTTCGGGTGCGGGTAAGGTGATGTAGGCCGATATGACCTTCTAATGTGTTTGTGACAAAGTAACCGGATAGAACCTTGACTTGGGTATACTTAGATCACAAAATTTCTAACTAGAGTTACACCTAGGGTTTGGACCACAAAAGGACCAAGGGTTGGATAACAAAAGGACTGAGGGTTGGACCATAAAAGGACCACGATTTGGACCACAAACGGACCAACTAAGATAACAACACAAAAATTGAATAACTTGGCAAAGTTTGAGAAAACTCAAATATATTTCATAAAAAATCAATGTCTCCTTTCATCAACTACATCACCTATTTATACTAGTTCTAAACCTACTAGAAGAGGTAATACGATAGAGATAAAAATGCATCTAGGCCGAGTGGGAAGGGGTAGTGGTTCGGCCAATTTGGGAGAAGAGAAAAGACCCAACTCTTCATGTTCTCTAGGCCACCCTTTTGTGTCTTCCATGTAGATAAGTGCATGAACTAGCTAGTTCATGAATTACCTCATTGAGGAATGTTGGAAGCTTCTCCTTCTAGATGGTTCTCGGCTTGCTCATCTTATCTTATTATAGGGCATAGTAATTAAGCTATAAGGAGATCTAGTAATTAATCAAGGAATTAAATCAAGCAAAAAGGTGGTCTTGGCCAAGACCTATATAAAAGCCAAAAAATATATTTCCTTCTTGGATCTTCTAGTCATGTCTTCAACTCTACTCCACATTAAGCATGTCACCATAGGACGGTTAGCAATCTTGTCACTCCTAGAAAATCACCCCGCGGCTCATGTTGGAAACCTAAGTTTACTGCCTTATTTTCATAATACTCCCTTTTTTTAACAGAATTTGCCCTCAAGTTCTCATCATCTATGTATGGTGATAAGTCTCCAACATTAAACGTTAAACTAATACCTCCATATTCATCTGAAAGTTCTACCTTGTAGGCGCTTTCCATGAACCTGGCCAATATCTTGAAAGGACCATCCATCCTTGTCATTAGCTTGTTCTTTCTCATGTTGGGAAATCCTTCCTTCCTTAGGTGCAGCCAAACCAAATGATCAGCATAAAAGAAAAAAGGTTTTGGCCTGAAATAATGTTCCCATTGGACCAAGAATCTCAAAATATAAATTCCTTATCATAAGTAGAATAATTGAGCCTGGCACCACCCAATTTTTCACTAAAGAAAGAAATGGGTAGTTTGTCTTGAATTAAGACGGTACCATCACCAATTCCACTAGCATCACATTCAATTGCAAATAGCTTTTCAAGGTTTAGAATAGCTAGAGCCGGTGCTTCACATAACCTTCCCTTCAAGGTTTCCAAAGCTCTTTGTTCTCCTTGGGACCATTTAAACTCACCCTTTTTCATTAGTGCAGTGATAGGGTCAGCAAGGGTACTAAAATCTGGAATGAAACGAGGATAAAAAGAAGTCAAACCATGGAACTTCTTACCTCACTTACATTTATAGGCTTAGGCCAATTCCGGATAGCTTCCACCTTGGATGGATCCACATGAATGCCCTCGGATGATACTATGTATCTCAAATAAAGCTTCTAAATGCGACGAGTGAGATTCCCTATCTTGACTATAAATTAAGATGTCATCTAAGTAAACCACAACAAATTTACCCATGAATGGTCGTAGTACCTCATGCATGAGCCTCATGAAAGATCTTGGAGTATTAAACAATCCATATGGCATCACAATCCATTCGTACAAACCATACTTGGTCTTGAAAGCGGTGTTCCATTCATTTCCCTCTCGTATCTTCATTTGATGGTAGCCACTCCTCAAATCTATCTTGGAGAACAACTTGGCCCAACTCAATTCATCCAAAGGATCATCCTATCTCGGCATAGGAAACCTGTACTTCATGATGATGTTATTCACCGCTCGGCTATCAATACACATACGCTAAGTCCCATATTTCTTTTGGAATGTCACTGGCTAAGGGTGGAGTACAGGTGGCCGGTCAGGCCCGTGCTACATTATTTTATCCCATACCAGAGGTTCAGCGTCATGATGTGCCTTTTGAGAAGGAGGAGCTAGACGAGCCCAGGCTCCACAAGGGACGATTGCCTCACACAGTGCTTTAGGATGCCATGATCCATATCATGAGCCTTCTTGTGGGATTGACCCAGGTGGGTGTTCTTCCAGCTACTTTAGTGGGAGATCAGACTGCAGATCAGTACTGTACTCCAGGAAAACAGCCTACAGCTGCTATGGCACCATGTATTGATGAGGTTGTAACTTTCACTAGAGTTTGGTCGTCGACCATTTCATGTACCCGTTATGATCTACGATAAATGGAATATGTAGTTTTCTAACATGAACCCTCCCAGCTTTTATGGTACACCTGAGAAGGATGCTTATGAGTTCATTGTGAGTTTCCATGAGAGGCTTCACACTCTAGGTATTGCTAAGTCCCATGGTGTGGATTATATTTGTCTTTCGCTGATTGGGGATGCAAAATAATGGTGGAGGTCCTAAATTAAGTGTCAGCATATTGGGTTGCCTCCGCTGACTTGGACCTGGTTGTATTAGGTTTTCTTCGAGAAGTATGTTCCCTTTAGTTTGAGAGTGAGAAAAGGCATGAGTTCTCTAGGTTGGAGCAGGGGATTTTATTTGTCGCCGACTATGAGTCCCAATTTCATGCCTTATCTGGTTATGCAACACCATTACTGCCTATTGAAACAAAGAGGGTTAGATGTTTTATGAGAGGATTGACTGTCCTACTTTAGTTGATGACTCTACAATTGGTATCTTCTGGGGCATTGTTCCAGACTCTAGTGGATCACTACAAGATAGTTGAGTCAGTGAAGGGTGGGTCTCATAGAAGTTGCATTGATAAAAATGATCACAAGTTTGGTAACTCTAGTGGTTCTTATTCCAAGGGGTAGAGGCAGAGTAACATGCCCAACCATTCTCAGTATAGTCACCCTATTTAGTCAGCTCTCCAGACATCAGTAGGTGGTCCTTCAGGGTAGAGTAGTTATAAGAAAGGGAAAACAACTAGGGGTTCTCAGTTCCAATTTTCAGATCTTGGAGGGAATTATGGTTCATCTATGTCAATTCAGTAGCCCATATCATGCAAGACATGCTACAAGTGTGGTAGCCTTGGACATTTCTAGATATATTATCCCAAACATAGATCGGGTGGGGTTTATCATGGCTCTCGAGCTTAGATGCCTAGGACTCCAGCACAGTCTAGTAGAAGAGGATCGCAGTCGAGTAGAGGTGGTACCTAGTGAGTGAGAGATGGAGTTCAAACAGCTCGAGGTAGTCACGGGGGTATATAGTTTAAGGGAGAATGTACCCATTTTTATGCTTTTCCAGATACACCAGAGGCTGAGGCTTCCAATGCGATTATCACAGGTATCATATCAGTCTATCATCAGTCTTCCTCTATGTTATTTGATCCTAGTTCTATGTTCTTTTATGTGTCTACTTACTTCTCTACGGGTTTGGATATGCTAGATTTACCTATTCGTGTTTCTACTCCTATTGGTAATCCTGGAGTGGATTGAGTCTATCAGTGTTGTATGGTTATATGTATGGGGTATGACACTTTGGTAGATCTTGTAATTATGGATATGGTAGACTTTAATATTTTAGGTGATGAGTAGCTGTCACCTTATCATACCATCCAAGACTATCATGCCAAGACATTCACGTTAGCGATGCCGGGTATTCCATGCTTAGAATGGAAGGGTACTCTCAGCCCTATACCAAAATAGATCATATCATTCATTCAGGGGAGTAATTTAGTGGATAAGGGGTGCTTAGCATATTTGGCGGATATTTGGGATACTAGTGAGGATACTCCTTCGCTTGAGTCTGTACTAGTGGTGAGCGAGTTCGCGAATGTCTTTTCGATGGTGTTTCCTTGTATGCCGTCGGACTTGGACATTGATTTTTATATTTATTTGGAGCCAAGCACTCATCCCATTTCTATTTCTCCATATCGGATGTCTTCAATAAAGTAGAAGGAGTTGAAGAAACAATTATAGGATTTGTTGAGCAAGGAGTTCATTCAACTTAGTGTGTATCCTTAGGGTACTCCCATGTTATTTGTAAAGATGAAGGATTGTACCATGCATATGTGTATTGGTTATCGACAATTAAACAAGGTAACAATAAGGAATGACTATCCTATACCCCGCATTGATGATTGATTCTACTAGCTTAAGAGTGCATCAGTGTTTTCCATGATTGATTTGAGGTCAGGTTACCATCAGTTGAAGATTAGGGTGGCGGATACATCGAGGATAACCTTCAGGACTCGTTATGGTCACTATGAGTTCTTCATTATGTCATTTGGGATTACAAATGCCACACAGCCTTTATATATTTGATGAATGGAATTTTCAAGCCCTATTTGGATTCTTTCATCACAATCTTCATCGATGACATTTTCATGTATTCTAAGAGTATAGACCATGAGAAGCATTTGAGGATTATTCTTGGGTTGTTGAAAGTGAAGAAACTTTATGCTTAATTTTTTGTGTGTGAGTACTGGCTCAGTTTAGTGGGATTTCTGGGGCATGTAATGTTGAAGAAAGCTATTACGGTGGATCTTAAGAAGATTGAGGCAATTAGAGATTGGGCAAGTCCTACTTCAGTGACTGAGATTCGGAGTTTTATGGGCATTGCATGCTATTATCATCGGTATGTGAAGGGTTTCTCATCTATCGCTTCCCATCTGATCAGGTTGAGTTAGAAAAATATACCGTTTCAGTGGTCGGATGAGTGTAGGGAGAGCTTTCAACAGCTCAAGTTGTTATTGACCTCATCCCCAATTTTGGCTTTACTCGTGGAGGGGAACGACTTTATAGTATATTGTGATACTTCAAGATTGGATTGAGTTGTGTGTTGATGCAAGAAGGCAAGGTTAATGCATATGCATTGAGGCAGTTGAAGGCTCGTAAAAAGCACCACCCCACTCATGATTTGAGGTTGGCAGCGGTAGTCTTTGCCTTGATGATTTGGAGGCATTACTTGTATGAGTTTCATTGCGAGATATTCACGGATTGCAGACTTGTGCATGTCTTCAGTAAGAGGGACCTGAATTCGAGGTAGTGTAGTTGGATGGAGTTTCTCAAGGATTATGATTTTAGTATTCTTCATCATTTGGGCAAGGCTAAAGTGGTAATGGACGCGTTGAGACGAAAGGCAGAGAGTATGGGTATCTTGGCGCAATTGATTGTGGATAAGTGTCATTTGGCTATCGAGGTTCAGTCCTTGGTAAATATCATGGCGAGGCTTGATATTTCAGAACTGGGCATAATTTTGGCATGTGTTGAGACGCAGTCATCTCTTTTGGAGCAAATTAAGGCTTAATAGTTTGATGGTGTGAAGTTGTGCAAGATTAGAGATAATATGTTGCGGGGAAAAACTAAGAAGATGATTCTTTATAGTGAGAGTCTTGAGGATTAAGGGGTGAGTATGTATTCCTTGTGTTGGAGGGTTGACTAAATTGATCATGGAGTAGGCTCATAGTTCAAGATATTCTATCCATCGGGGTGCAAGATGTATCGTGATTTCAAACAACATTATTGGTGGGGTAGGATGAAGAGGGATATTATGGAGTTTGTGCCTCAATGTTTAAATTGTCAGCATGTCAATATGAGCACCAGAGATCGGATAGTGTAACTTAGATGATGCCATACTCGAATGGGAATGAGAGAGGATAGTGATGGACTTCGTAGTTAGACTACCGAAGACTTTAGGTATGTTGATGCCATTTGGGTTATATGGATAAGTTGACCATGTCTGTGCACTTTATTGTAATTCAAACGACCTACAATTTCGAAAAATTGGCAAAGATCTACATTACAGAGATTTTTCACTACATGGAGTGCCTATTTCTATCATTTTAGACTTGGGCACTCAATTCACTTGTCATTTCTAGAGGACTTTTCAAAAGGAGTGGGGAACTTGTTTGGATCTCAGCATAACATTTCACCTACAGATCGATGGCCAGTCCAAGCAGATTATTCAGGTTTTGAAAGATATGTTACGGGCTTGTGTGATTGATTTTGGTGGTCATTGGGACCAGCTCTTGCCTTTTGCAGAGTTTTCTTACAACAACAGTTATCACTCCAGCATTGAGATGGCGTCATTTAAGGGTTTATATGGTAAGAGATGTTCCCCGATTGGTTAGTTTGATGTATTTGAGTTGAGGCTATAGAGTACGAATTTGTTGAGAGACTCATTGGAAAAGGTGAAGTTGATTCAGGACAAGCTCCTAGCAGCTCAGAGAAGACAAAAGGAGTATGCGGACCGGAAGGTTCTATGGTATTGAGTTAATGGGTGGTGATCGGGTGCTATTGAAGGTCTGGCGTAAGAAAGGCGTGATGAGGTTTGGAAAGAAAGGGAAGTTGTATCCGAGGTATATCGGGGAATTTGAGCTTCTTCAGAGAGTTGGTTAGTTGGCCTATGAGTTGGCTCATCCACCGAGTCTTTCAGGTGTTCATCTGGTATTTTATGTTTTCATGTTAAAGAAATACCATGCTGATGGGTCCCACACAATCAATGGGAATTAGTGTTATTACATCAAAATCTGGAATTTGAAGAAGAGCCTGTGGCCATTCTGGATAGACAGGTTAGGAAGTTGAGGTCAAAGGAGATTACTTCTATGAAGGTGCAATGGAAGCATCATCCAGTTAACGAGGCTACTTGGGAGACCAAGGAAGATATGCAGTGTAGATACCCTCAACTCTTTGTTGATTCGGGTACATTTCTCCTTTCTTCTCCTTCCGTTCGAGGATGAATGTTTATTTAATTGGCATATGATGTAATGACTTGTTCGGTCGTTTTAGGCTCAAAAATCTATCTTGACCTATTAAACCACCCCGTAGGTATTTTTGGTGTTTTTGACCCGCAAGGATGTATAGAAGGTTCCCGAGGTGAGTTAGATAGGGTTTAGGAAGAAAACCTAATTTTGAAATTTTGAAATGGAATGAGTTGACTCAAAGTTGACATTTGGGTAAATGAGTTCATTTTTATGTTTCGTAGCTTTCATTAGGTCCGGAGCATCATTTATGGAATGAGCTGACTCAAAACTCTATCTTGACAAATTAACCTTTCCCGAGGCATTTAGTTATGTTTTGAGTTTGTATTTTCTAAATTGTGAAGTATTGGAAATTTTTAGGAAATTCATAGAAAAAAATGTATTAGGATTGTCAAATGAGCACTCGGAGTGTGCAAGAATGTTTATAACATCATGTTCACATGGGTATCATATTTGGTTTGTGTTCGGGAGGTCTGGGGCGAGTTTCAGGGGTTGGACAGATATTTGGAACTTTCGCTACTGATGTTGTAGCTAGTGTAATCGCACCAGCAGTGTGAGGCCGCACCTGCAGAGCTGCTTCTGTAGAGGTTGGTCCGTAAATGTGAGCTCTGGTGAGGTAGAGTGAAACTACTTCTATGGTATTTTTTGCGCAAGTGTGAGGCCATTTCTGTGGACCTCAGCCGCTCCTGTGCAAATCTGTAGGTTTAAGTGAGACCGCTTTTTCAGTCATATCTCCACAATAGCGAGGCCGCTTCTGTGAGGAAATTCCGCAGAAGCGGGACCGCTGGTTCTGAAATAGTTAAAATACCCCATGTTCCGAACTCACTATTCGAAGAGTTTCCAATCATTCCATTGTTGGAGTAATATTCTCACCTTATTGCCATAATTTATCCAAGTTTCTTTCATTAATTTACGGGTTGTATCTTAATATGGGAGTGGAAAACCTGGGGTTTACTTTCTAGGTTAACAGAGTTAATTTGATGGAATTGGTTGCAAAAATTTGGTCTTTAATGGTTGATATTTTAGATTTAGGCTAGTTAATGATTGGGGAATCCTGTATAAGCTTGAATTCCTATTTCAAGTCCATTCTTATGTGAAATTCTAGGGTTGTTACGAATTGGGGATTTTGGTAATTAAGGCAATTGAAGGCTTAATGTGAGTAGTTTCTTATTAACCTTAAGGATATGACTGTTTAGACCATGAGGGGCGTATTACTACATTAAAGTTCTGATTTTGCCCTAGTGGGCCATAGGGTTGCTTTGAGGGTCGGGTATTAAAATTCTTTGAAAGGTCTTATATTTATGGTTGGGTTTAGTATTATGTGTTAACTTAAAATCGATTATATTAGACTACGAACTTCAAGAGGCAATATGAAAGTGCAAGGCTTTGGCGTGGTACTGAGTTCGTGATACCTGCTCGACCGTGAGGTAGGCTATGGTTGACTCTTCTAGACTCCAATAGATGCATGTAATATTCATAATTATTGAGGGGTATTGGGCGTGATGGGGGTCCCACCTTAGTGACTCTGATGAGCACTCAGGTGGGTACCATTGTATTGTGTTGGGCTGATCAAACATAGGTTGGTCCTGTCAGCTGTTATGTGGGATTGTTGCCATAATTTCTCTTACTTGTGATTGTTGACTGGGTTTACCTCTTCACTCTATGCCTCTTAATATGGAAAAAACTAATTATCTGGAATTGTGTGTTATTGATGATATTGAGGCACGTGTTTAGTCATCTCTTGAAAACATGAGTTTCATCTCATATTATATGATTATTTGTCTTATTTACCATTCATACACATATTATCATTGATACAGAGGTGGTTTGGTAATGGAATGTTGTTTGGTATGATGACCTAGGAAATAAAGGTAAAGGTAATTACTATGAGATGATTTTGAAACTGAGTTGACATGGCATAAACTGACTCGACAATTGAGTCCATGATTGATACTCTACCAGTCCGATGGATCATTCCAGTTGGTGTGAGCGGAAAATGGACTCGCGAAGTCCCCCTATGGGTCATAGATATGTGGAGACGTATAGTAGCATGTGTATAAAAGGTTGATGAAAGGTACCTTGCATTCATGCATCATCATTCACATAATATATGTGTTTTGTGCCTGTCTGATTATCTATGTCATGAATTGATTTGTGATTTGTAATATCTTTAATTGTTGAGGTTAAGTGTTAGATAGACTCAATCTTTATATAAGTTACATATTTTCTGTCTTTATCAGCCTACGGGGGTAAGTTGAGTACTCATAATACACTTGTTTCATTCTCTTTTGGATGCAGATACAATATCATGTACTAGTGCCAGAACTTGTGGCGTACGTCTGAGGATGCTGACTTAGAGATTCAGGGTGAGCCTTTCCATTCTTCAGCAACCCTGGACTCACCTCATCATATTTCTGTTCTTGTTTTACTACTTTCGAGACAGTATTCAGACATTGTACTATTTATGATGTAGTCACTTTTGTACTATTTAGACTAGGTATTGGGAAGTGTAATAATTAGATATTCTTAGTATTTTATGGCGATATTTTTATATATGGCAAGACAATTTAGTATTAATTCTTTCTTTTTTCTCTTATAAGTTTGTTGTTCTGGTTCACTTATAGGGGAGTAGTGTAGGTGCCACCATGACCTCTGAAAAGGGTTGTGACAGTTTCATGAGTTCATTGTTGAGACTACATCAATGGCTTATGTGCCGATATGTTAAGTTCATAAGAAAGTTCGTAACCCCATTCCTATCAGAACAGTGTGTACATATCTTAGCCGCATCTTCATAAACACTCTTACAGTTGTCTATCAGATTCCCATTGTTGTCATAGTTATTGGCGATCATAACCACCACTAGTAGAGAAAATTAGAGCGGCCTTACTAGTTAATATTGACACATGAGATAGAGATGATAATCAAACGTGCATGATTGTCTAGTATCGATCATTAATGATAGTACTTCCACCTAGATGTTTAAATAACTTATATATATACATATGTATATATAGTCTAGATGTTAACATCCCGGTGAGTTAAGCTCCATATGTCTATTAGTAGCATCTTATTTTGTTCAGAGAATGTATATGAGTTCCAATGTTCCCTACAAGAGTTATAGTATCATACTGAATAGTAGTCGGGTATTACTAGAGCTTTGCTTGTTTACTGTAGATAGTAGCGATAGTTAATAATGATAAGATGAGAATATTGTTTATGGTACATACTACTTAAGATAGAGATGACACCTTTTTTGTTTAATAGTGGTGGTTGTTACTGTTTGATACGATAGACACATACAACAAATAGGCCAAAAACCTAGTAGATACAGGAGTTCTATCCTGGTTGAATATGAGCATGATAGCTTGGTAGATGATGGAGATGCTAGTCCAGAAGTACCGACTCATTAGTCAGGTATGAGACAGAGAGTACTTGTACGTGAGCCAGGAAAGTACAGACTTTCGAGTCTGGTAAATAGTACATACGTATGAGAGGTTATGTAGAGTTAGCATTTCAGTATTGATATGTTTATGTGACTTGCATATTGTATATTACATATGCTATGAGCTAGATCACACAACTTGCAGAGAGTTCAGAGATGCAAAGTTCAAGAAGAGGTAATGTATTCTAACTAAAAAGAGTATATATTATACGACTCACTAGATCGTGGTTGACTCTTGTTATACACAACTATATCTTTAGTTATATTTTCATTCGATTACCACGTTATTTATAATATAATATAGAGATAGGTAAGAGTACTTCCAGATTATTTTTGACCTCTCAGATTACACTCAATATATTGTGTTTTTCAGTTCATCTTCATTTTAAGCGACTTCAGTTTGTCCTGCATACTCGCTACATTATTTTATACTAACGTCCCTTGTCGGGACACTACATTTCATGTTGTAGGTCTGAATAGCTAGTTTGACGGACCTACAGAGTAGATAGCCCTAGCTCCAACGGTTTATTGGCAAGACTCTATTTCATCCACAGTATAATCGAGTGTAGAGGTTATCAGGTTTTGCTATGCACATAGACTTATAGGAAGGACAGGCTCCGTCCCAATATATGTATCAGTTGGTTAATAATATTAGGTACTCGTAGAGGCTTCATAAACAGTGTATGTAGGTTAATTTATATTCAGTTGAATTCATGGTCCAATCGACACATTTAGGTACAAAAACTATTTACAGATATATTTTTCCAAGTAAAATATGTCATATGGTCTATTACAAGTTAATAGTAGTTGCATGTATAGCACAGTCTGTCCCAGTAAAGTTTGGGGCATGACATTGAAGCCACAACCCATTGTAAAACCTATACCGATAAAATACTATGATTCTACTTATCCTTCTTCCATCCCTTCCCAAGTCCTTCATAATACCAAGAACTCGTAGAAATGCATTGTCATACCTTGCAAGTCTAAATCATGACTCCCTTTGACCAGAAAATAATTTGTGTTTTTACGGAGCCAATTCTAAATATTTCCATAAAAAACTAACCTTATTCAGAGCAGATTGCGCAAATTTCAACACTCATTGTCCAATCCCTTAGTTTCTTTTCGTCGAGCCGAATCTACTTATCAACACTCATTGTCTAATCCCTGTTAAACCTTCACATAGCATACTATGCGCATCACCTTAATGATTTTCCTACCGTGCCAAATATGTAAAAATCAATTAATGCCCTCAAGGACTTCCTATATCCATTTTTACCGCCTTAAAACATCACCCAATATCCGTGTAGACCATCAGAATTGGCCATATAGATGCCATCAATAAACTCTCCTTGTAGACTCCAATGATGCTCAGTAAACTTGTGATGTCTCTATCATGAACTGATATCCATCAATTCTTCAGAAATGAGTTAGAAGAATAACCATAGATCTTTTTGGTAATATATCCATACGCCGTCATGCTATCGTTCTTGAATGTCAGACCTAACCTAGTTTAAATGCATATTTCCTGAATGTCACCAATAATCACTCGAACTGTCTCCAAATTCTTATAAAATGAACAAAAAGCCTTTCATAAGTCTGTGGTGACCCATTCTAATCTATTGTCCATGAATACTAAACCTCGTGCTATCGTTCCCATCCTTAAAGCTGAATTTCACCTAACTCATCATCTTAGTACCAAGAACTACACGTTATGACTTCAAATCTTCATGTTTCTTGGCTCACACATGACACGCAAATCTGAGAAGACATCATGCAATCTACATACATCAATCTCTCTTCCTTGTGCTTTCACTTCACTAGTTCACCACTTTGAACATTCAAGTGTAAGACATATGGCCTTATACTTCACTTTTCACAACGATAAAATCTGTTAATGCAATATCTTATCTACCTTTATTAAATCCAAAGTATCAAATCTTGCAATTCATGTGCCTTACCACACAAAAATATTTTTAAGTCATTCATATTTGAAATACTCAACCTTCCTATCTAGTCAAAAATACTTTAATATAGACTACTACAATGGACATAGTATTACCTTGAAATTAGGACCTCAACTTTCAATTTTAGAGGCTTAATCTCGTCAATCAACTCTAGCTCATCCATTCAAGGATACCATGAAATTATCCATCATGGTACTACACAGGTTACCAGTTCATCAATCTTCAATTATAAAGTCTTGTTGGCACTTTTCATACACTAAGTCAAATTGTTCATAAACTTCCTTCATCAATCATACTTATCCAATTTTTACACCCTATCTAAATGATATAACATAATGTCACCATAACCCGTACATGATTAAAGTAATCACAATTCTTAAAATTTAAGTCTTACGAACTCTAATCCTCCAAAATAGATAGTAAGATGTCTTTATCTTAATTCTTCAATTTCCATATTCCATTAAAAATTACTATTATCGTTATAAACTGAAAATCACTCAAATCCACTCATGGGTGGATCAAAATATATTATAAATCTTGCAAATTAGCTAAGACAATGATGTAGGTCTTAGTAAACCACAATCTTGAGCGTCTGAAAGTTTTCCCTTGCCTCACTCGAATCGTAAAACTGAACATTCCTTTAAGACAAGTGCATCACATATACAACATCCACATTTGTTCTCCAATTAGGTGCATCAATCGATAACTCCTTAAGTACTTATGTCTTCACACTCATCCATCAATCGAGTCATTTCTAATGTCGGTCACTATTTCCCTCTAGAAGTCTACAGCATAGTCAAATATAATAATTGATGCACCTTCCTTTAGAATTCACTTCATAAATAGAGTAGTCCCACCAAATCAACAAGCTCATAGTCCAAAATGTCTTCTTTTTATCTCCATATTCCTAAGGTATCAAGCGAATCTGCCAACATGACCTTTACTAAAAGACTACACTCGACTATTCTTACAAGAAGTAACTTTCTTCAAGATAAGCACATCTACCACTTGTGCTCGTCCAATAACTGAAAATGATCCATCAAATTCTTTTCTTTACATCTCTATTATGTCACATAGATAAAGAATCTTCACGCGCACCTGAATATGAAGTCCTACTCCCTCATACCTTATCACAAAAGGTCATCTTCCATGTTTATGGGCTTTCCAAACTTCTCCTCATAGAATCATCAACTATTCTTCTTGCATGATAAATTGATTCATCAAAGTGGTCCTTTGTCTTCATATTAGTACATGTCCCATCTAATTGAATCTCAACAATTCTCTATGTTATGCTCAAACCTTTCGAGCGTAATCTTGAGCGTAATCTTCAAAAGCACAATGCTTATCACTTAGTTATTATGCTAATCATACACTTTAAAATGGTCAAATCGCTTCTCAGTAATCCTTATGCCATACACCTTCATCTAATGTTTGAGCAACTAGCTATAGAAGACATGTCGATCAATGCAGTCCTTCACACGACCACTCACATTTTCTAGTAATATCACCGAACTATTAAGTCTGACTCATAACTCAACTCAACTAAGATTTGATTCATTTATGTAATCTGAATCTGGTCACACATCCTCATCATTGTGACATATCCTTTACCACACCATGCGACATCATACCAAAGCCACTCATTTTCAAATTCGATAACGCGTCGTCACCATTGGTGATAGAATGAATCAAAGATATTAAGACCTTAAACGGAATCACACGTACGATAAGGAATGAATGAATGTAATTTACTAAAGTCCTATAGACTCTCCAGGATGTGTACGGACATCTATGTACCAATATGCAATACTCTACTAGACATTGCTTTTGTATTCATTGGTCTATTGAACCTAGGAGCTCTGATACCAACTTTTCATTTTGCATTGACTTCTACAGACTGTATATTGTTCCTACGGGTATCATAATTATGTTAATGCTCTTGTACGACTTAGATAAGATTTTATGGATATGTATTGTTTGGCTTATCCAGTATATATGCTATTGAGACTTACAAGATAATCTTATTTACTTAAGTTTTTGCATTTAAGTTAGAAATTGTGTCTTTCAAGATTGGGTATTGTTCGCCTACCAGTGGGATAATGTAGGTTCCATTATGATCCATTGGGGACTCGTGCAGTCCATATACAGCTCGCTACCATCCAACATATATCCCTCAGAGGCTGAGTATCATATCATATCATATTTCATCATATCAATCATACCATAGCACCCGAAATTATTTTCCCTTCGGCTTTGAATGCATCATTCTTACCTCTTTTCCAGCCTCATAAGACCATACCGTACCTCTATCAAGGATTTATCTCAACCATATATGTGTATGCATTAATAGAGCATGCATAATACCATAAGCCAATAATATCAAAGAGTACAAAAAGGTAAGTATTTGTTATGTCTTTTCATAATAGCAAATCAGTTCAAGAATGATCATTTTTCTCATGGTATTATCATATATGGACAAATGAATATGAATCGAAGCCCAATTACAAGTAAAGCACAAATATGGCTAACATAGCCCACATAAAAAAGCAACCATACGAACCTAAGTGGATTTATGCATCACCTCCATTGATCGAAGGCTCACATGCATAACCCAATAACAATTAAATTCTATATGTGCACCTCCAACCAGAGTCTAAAAAGGTAAGCCATAACCCACCTCAGAGCTGATCAAGCTTGCCACAAACCACAAGATTTCGCCTTTCTTTACCGTAACTATTGGAAACACCAAATACTCACTATTTGTAAGAAATGAGTCTGTAGGCACCCATATTGCTATGATAGTAATTCGGGTACAAAAAGTCAATTTCGAGATCTGAAGGTCCAAACTATAATTTTAGCACAAAATTGTGTTCAATATAATCAAAATAATATTTTACGAGGTTAAATGAGTACAATGATACTCATATTGCTATACTTTAATTTAGAATCCAAAAATGAACCCAAAAAGATAACCTTGATCCCCAAGGGTAAAAATGGAATTTTATTTTAAAATTGGTTTATTCATAGCTTAATTAGTCTAAGTCAATAAAACCCATTTAAAAAGCCATCATATTGATCCTCAAATCCACGATTTACGACTTTTGAACGTTTTGGGTTCAAAACCCAATTTCCCCCAATCAAAATCAAGAGTAAAATGCAAATAAGTCTCAGGTTCATGGGGAAATATAAAAACAAAGGTTAGGAACCTACACCCTCTTCGAGACGAATCCGTAGACACCAAAATCATCTAATCCGAGCTCACAAACTTGTGAGAAAAAGTGACTAAATTGCGGAAGCCATTGTCCTGACCTGACTAAGATGTTAGCTAATATCTAAACTCAACTTTGACAAGGCCAACATGAACCTTGCGCGATTTCACCCAAGAGAGCCTTTTGAATCACCCAATTTGGCCTTAAAGTGAGAGAGGTATGGTGTTTTAATATTTTAAAGGAAGTCTCAAATTTATGGACGAAAATAAGGGCATAATCGGCATTTTTAGAAAAGTTGCAATTGCTGTCAAAAGAATCAGCACAATAGTATGTGCGAAAATGGCCATAACTCCTTGCACGAATGTTGAAATCATGAACGTTTTGAACCGCATGAAACTATATTCAAAGGGTTACATTTTCCTTCGGATCGAAATTCTTTATAGATTTTGAGAAATTCGCTGCTTAAGTAAGATAAAAACCACATCAGCTCTCATGAATTTTCTACAAACATCCTTCAAATGCGTCGACACTCATTCAGAACCTCCCGGACAGAAAACAAATATGTAACTTGAGTATAAACGATGCTAAGAACTTGCTCGTGCACTCAAAATACTGATCCGACATTGTTAAGGTGCGCTTTTTCACAAAACATACTCTAACTTACTTAAATTTTCAACATTTGCGATAAAATGTCCAAAACCTTGCTGAACCCCTCAGGATGGGAACCAACTACCTAAATAAGTCATAAAATACATTTCAGACATCATAGAACTGTCATATTTTAATTACAGATACATTTATCCAAAAGTGAACTTTCGATCAAATTTCTCAAACTTAAAAATGTAAAAACATAGATTTTCTTCTCTGATTCTCATCCGAGTTATTTCTTTTTGGGACCATCTTTTCACTATAAATAGATATATTAAATACTAAATCTGACTTAATTATCCAAAACCAACCAAACAAACTCTAAATTTATTCTGTCAATTTCTGTAGGTCATAAATAATATTAAAAATCTAAAGAAATCTTTAGGTCGCCTATCAGATCATGTTCTTTTGAAATTAGTAATTAATCAAATAATTAAATTCTCCCAAAGTGAACCAAATATTATCAGTTTGACCTTAATTTTTTCAATAAAGTCAAAATAATTAATACCGAGCTTCTAAAATTAGCGACACGCAAAACATAGTATCAGTTCTCAAAACTTTCACACCCAAACCTTGGGAATGTGGTCGCACCCGATGCCTTAATGGCCATAGCGTATTGCTTTCGGAACGTACCCAGGACATGCAGGTATCTAGGCCGACAAGGCCTCAGTATGATATGACAGTATAAACATAATAACCTATAAGAGAATACAACCAATCCATGTATGCATACAAAAGGCCCCCAGCAAAAGGGCATCAATATAAAAGAATATACTGAATATGTAAGGCAGTAAAATATAAATAATTTAGTAATGGAAATGGGGAGACAAAGAGACAACCTGTAAACCTGAATGCCATTGAGGGATAATGAAATGCATGCTTTCATTTTCAGAAAACATATACATATATATATATATATACATATATATATATATATATATATATATCATCCACTCTATTGGCTAACATCATCTTACCATACCCAACTGCAGTGGTGTGCACATTAGATGTCTTACCTAGCAGACTATAGCACGGCTTGGTGGAAATATATATATATATATATATATATATAATGCATGAAAGACTCAAAAGAACATTCCAGACTGGGTCGGAGTTACATAAGGTTGTTGCCCTCCAACTATTGCTATGTAATTGTATATCAGCAGATGTCGTGAAACTAACAAAGAACATTGAATGCCACATTGTGAGAGATAATATAAAGTGCGGAAATTAGTCCCGACAAAGGAAAACCAATATTCAAGAAGCATTTTCAAAGAATAGAGAACAAAGTACATTTCTAATATCTAAGAGTAGAAGAATTTCAGGCGATGTTTCATTATATGTAGTTTCTGTTAGGATCATGCCAAAATAAGGGAAGGGTAAGCCTTACATACCTATCATCGTCAAGCCGATACAATTCGCGAAGTATTCACGAGGCGTAACACTTCTATCTACCACAAAATGAGAATGATACAATTGTCAACTATAGGGAAGCTAGGTATCTAATTTCCTTCTTCCCCACAACCAGACCTCCGACTTCACCACAAGACAAAGGAGGAGTGAAAATCTAACTACACGAACTTCTCAGACAGAGAGTGACATTATTAACTTTTGATTTATTCATAGATAGCTATGAAACCCTTGGAGACTCTTGAGAGAGCTTAGGGGATTGTTTAGAAGTTTTAAGGATGAGAAATGATGATTTTGTCAAGGTTTGTCAGTTATATAGCCTAGCCACCTCCTCAACTTTCACGGATCGTGAAAGTTTCACTTTGGCTCAACCCACGATGAAAATTTCAAGGATCGTGAAGACACTATATTTGGTAGTTAGGGTATTCCAAGTTCCTATCTAGCAATCATGGTAAAGGCACGAACTTTCATGGGCCGTAAATTGTCACCTTAGCCTGTCCAAATTCAAACTTTTCCAAAATGCGTGTTCTTCAATTCAATTAACTTCTATACTTCCTGACACTTCCTTAAACTTGTTTTAAACATTCATTATCTTTATACAAGACCTTATACTTCCCCGGGATACTTAAATTTGTCAATGGCGTACTTTGACGCAAAGTTACGGGGTCTAACATCCTTCTTCCATTAAGAACATTCATCCACAAATGTTCAGGCGAAATCTAAAAATTTCAGCAAAATTTCCTCTATAAATAAGACTATTTGAAACCTTCCATTCATCTAGAAAATACAACCATTTCCTCATAGGGCTATACTTTGTAACATAGATCACTATATCGGTCTCACATGTCCATACACTACGAATAAAGTCATATAGTAACACATAAATCACCTCAAGTGTTGGGTCTCATTGTCTGAGTTGTGTCTGTCATCTTCTTTCTGCGATTGTCACCTAAATATGGTACATAATATAAGGTTATTAGCGTAAAGTATAGATAAACAAAAGTTATCGCATGATTATCATTACGAATCTTTAGTTTGGAATATGTGAGGATATATAGAATTCATATCTTCTTCTGCCACCCAAGTCATCTCTTCTATTTTGTTATTTTTCCACAACACCCTGATGGAGGCTATCTCTTTGGTTTGCAACTTACGTACTTGGCGATCTAGAATGAAAACTGGAATCACCTCCTAAGACATATCCTCTATAATTTGAACATCCTCTTGTGGAGTTATACAAGATGGATCTCCTATACACTTACCCAACATCGACACATGGAAGACCAGATGAACTACCTCTAGCTCAAGAGGTAACTCAACTTCATATGATATCTTACAAATTCTCCAAATAAACTTGTAAGGTCCGACGTACCGAGGGCTAAGTTTTATGTTTTTGACAAATCTCATGACGCCCTTCATAGGAGATACTTTCAAGAATACCCAATCGTCAACAACAAACTTTAAGTGTCGATGCCGTACTTTCAAGAATACCCAATCTAACATTATATAAATAAACAAGGCCGACAAGGCCATTATTGATATAAACAGACCATCGGAAAGGCTGACAAGGACATACAACACAACTGTACATATGACTCAAGTCTACAATTCTCTAGACATAATATGGTGAAATAGACAATCGGGACTGTTACACCCCATACCTTCGGGCTATGGTTTGAACTGCTCAACTTATGTAAGTGGACCCGAACACCAAAGAATTTTAGTCATATTCAAATATGCATGTCATGGCTCAATGTATAAAAGGATGAAATTCCAAAATAATTTAAGACTAAAAAGTGTGATGACGATGATTAAAAAAATATTTTGTGTGCCAAAAGAGGCTATGGACTAGTGGCATATCCATGATAATGATAATGAGTATATGAAGTATGGTAAAAAGGATTATTGTATATGTAAATTGATATTAAAAAATTAATTATGTGTAACGGGTTAAATATTAGATTGTATTGGGGCTAATTCCAAGAAATTAGTTATGTGTAATTGGTTAACTATTAGACTGTAGTGAAGATAAATAAATTATATAAATTATGGATAAGTGGTGAGTGACATCAACTTTTCCACATGTCATGGGAGACAGCATTAAAGTGACTATGCACTATTTTATATAAGGTAGCATCTTTAGGATTTATCTTCATGATGTGGGCCCTATGGCCAAAAAGGAAAAGCACTAGCTCATGTTTATAGTATAAATTTTCAGCAACTTCAGTGAGATTTCAGTAACTTTTTCTCTTTGAGAGGGAGATACAAATCAATAACTTTAGTTGATATTCACTTTGGGGAATTTGTGATTTCTCTTAGATATCTATAGCATCAACGTAATTTACCAACATAAAATGGAGATCTCAATTCTCATATTAGTTAGATGGATATTGTTTTTTAGAAACTAATTATGCAGCAGCAGGTTCATGGCAATAATTTTTCCATTTAATATTTTTAACAGATCGAAGTTTACTTAATATTGAAGTAAGGTGACGAAAAGCTTTACAGAAAGCATAGGTCTTGACATCTATTATTAACATGAGTTGGATGGACTGTTTCATGGTCGTTATTAACGGGGCTACATTAAAGGTATGTTAAGGCTATATTTTTCTTCTTTTCGGCATGAATGCAATGAAATGAAACATAAATGATCGTCCCTCCAAAATGACTCTATTCATGTTAAGTTATAGTGTTCATGTTATTGATTCTATTGAATGTTATTGAATCTTTTGCCCCTTGTTGGGAACACTTTCATGTCATAAAAGCTCTCTTTTACTGTACTGTGTTTTCTTTTGTTTGTAATGAGACGTTGATGATATGTTAGCTTTATAACGATATTCGAAGGGGTAATAACCTTACGTCACTCCGACGAGCTCATAATGTTCCTTATGATCCTCATGCATGTATTTAATATATATAATGACAAGCGTGTTATATACGCAACCATTGATCAGTTGGTTATGACAATGATGGTGATGCCCACAGAGGCCTATGACGTTAAATATGCATTATGTATCTGAATGGTGTTATATATGCATATATATTATATTATGACCCTCAGTGGCAATTCAGAGTTTCAGGTTGATCCTTATTGTCTCTAACATAACTGTCTCTGTTTATGCTTTATCTGCCTTACATACTCTGTACATTATTCGTACTAACATCCCTTTTCTTGGGGCGTTGCATTTTTTGCCCGCAGGTTCAGATAGACAAATTGATGCCCTTTCTCAGTATGCTACTCAACTCATTTGTATTGTTGGAGCACTCTATTTGTTCTAGAGTTGCTATTTGAGTTAGTATGATTTTCTATATATGATATAAGTATGGAGGGATCCTGTCCCAACCTTATGAAATTTATGGCACTCTTAGAGGCTTGTAGACATATTTCCTGCGTATAGTGTTTTGTATGGCCTTGTCAGCCTATGTTTTGTTGTACAGTCTTCCATGGTGGCCTTGTCGGCCCTTACATAATATATATACTTGTCTTGTTGTTTTTTAGCTATATATGGTTCCTTGATTTTATTTATAATGTCATGGTGTTGTCATCCTAGACCTTCTGTATGTTCAGGTTATTATTAAATGTGGTTCGCCTATGCTAGTAAGGCACCGGGTGCAGCCTCACCCCCTAAAGGTTGGGGTGTGACAAACTTGTTATCAGAGAAAGTCTGTGTCCTAGGGAGTCTGCAAGTCACGTCTAGTAGTGTCATTCTTATGGATGTGTTGTGCACCATACTTATAATCGAGAGGCTACCGAACATCTTGGATATATTACCCTTCTTTCATATTCTAGATCGTGTGTTAGATATGTATTTTAAGAAGACTATTCTATTTTGTACAATTATGCCTGATGCGATTAGTAACTACACAGTCCCTCTTTAGACTATGTGTGTATCACATATGTAAGTGATTTGTTATAGTACTAAGGTGTGAATGTTGATCTTAAAGTTGTGAAAGTATGAGATGGTAACGAGAGAGACTTGAAAAAGAAAAAGTTAATGCAATGCTTCTAGGAAAAGGAGATTTTAAGGTGGCACATAATCTGGACAAGGATTACAAGCGTCATGACCTCATTTTCCGAAGTTAAGTATTGCTAGTAGCACCTTTCATAACCTATAATTCTTTAGTATTAGCATAACTAGCTACAAAAAATAATGGAAGTCCCATGATCTACTGAGGGTTAAGCCTATTGTCCGAAATGGACAAATTGTTAGGACGAAATAATGATACCGGGAAGTATTATGAGCATATCGATAATTTTTCCGGATGCAACTTATGTGTTTTATACCCTGATATATATAGTATGATATGACTTTTTGAGTGTTCAGAAGGCTTCAAGGATAGGCATTTGAATCTTGGTATGTGGGATAAGAATTCACCTTAGTATGACTTATGACTCTAGCGGAGAAGGAACATTAATCGACCAACGAGTAAGACCGGATCAAGAAGGAGAAGTTAGAAGTAAAATGATGTTTCACTATAGTCCTTTTGAATAGAATGAGAGGTAGTAATATTACTGAGAGATTAATAGAACGATAAGTAAGGTGTCACAGGTAGAACGGGCACTCGGACCTTACTTGCCGAGCACCACTAGACATACATTCACCAAATAATCGTAAATAAGCATGGGCTACGAGGGCCATCACGAGGAAACCTGCTGACTCGTAGAAATAATAAGCTGAAAAGGTGCAAGACCGACATGGCATATATGTATATACATAGATGTTGGAGATGACCGTACGAGCCGACAAGGCTACCATAGATGACCATACAACAAAAACATAGACCGAGGAGGCCACATAACATCTATCTGTATCAGAACTGCCTACAAGCCTCTACTAGAATATATGATATCATAAGATCAGGACAGGGCCCCGCCATACCCATATGGATATCAAAAATACCGTACCAAGACTAGGCCGCAACTCCGGGACAAGTTGAGTGCACCAATATCAACATAACAAGCAACCTATTGGTATGGACTGTCACCCTGTCTACCTGAGCCTGTAGGCAGGAAATGCAGCATCCCCCGACAACAGGAACGTCAGTATGAATAATGTACCAAGTATGTAAGGAATGAAAAATTAGAATAATAAAGGCATGGAGGTCACCTAAGACAAGAAACAATCAACTTGTACATGATGACTCTGAGGGCCATAATATGCCTAAGTGTCGTACACAATATGTCAAAAACTATATAAAATTGCCTTAGATTATTTTCATACTTAGATTTTGATGGATGAAGAAACTCTTATGAGAGTAGTTCTCCTTTTATGGAGTTAGGATTAGATTATTTAGTATTAGTGGGAGGATTCCCGAAACTCTTTTCCTTGATCATCTCTTGAATAATCCTAGATTAGATTTCCATGTATGAGTTCAAGTTCCATCCTCCCTTAGATTGATTCATATTATTGTTTGTTGATTAATAGCTGTTGGTAACCAATCCAATATGATTAGTCACAAGTTCAGTTGAATTGATCCCTTCTTTTTGCTATTTTAATCTCCTATTTCTTCTATCGCATCTATCGATTTCTCCTATCTTAATTTCTATGTAATTGTTGTTGTTTTAATACTTTCCTAGTTAGGATTGTATCAATTGTAGAATGTGAAGATGGAAAAATTGGACTACTACAGGAGTGGGAGTCCTAAAGAATAAGATGTTAGCGATTTACCTCGGGGGGGGGGGGATGGTATGATAAAGTACAAAAGCAGAATTATGCGTTTTGTTTCGTAGAGTGGTGGAGAGGGTAATGGTGAAGGCTTGAAGTGAAGGGGATTGTATCTATTTAGACTTTGTATATGTGTTACAACCCTAGAAAAATGCATAAATATAATAGGAAGAATATAGTAGCAACTTCTCAACTAGAGGTGTCAATTCATGGTAAGTTCAGCTGAATATGTGAGACTCATAAAAATTGATATGGGGAGTAGATGAAGGCGAAAGGATATAGTCCCTAAGAAAGGATATTATAAGTACGTATAAGAAAGATGTAATTAGTTGAATAATCAAGGGATCATAGAAGAATCATTGAGGACGATGAGAATCACCAATCGTAGAATGACCTAAGTGTATGAAGTTTCAAATTTTACAAGTGCGTAGTTGTAACTCTCAGGAAGTATCTCAGACATAAATAATGGTAGATAAACTTTAACATAAGTATTTTTTTACTTTAAGGTGTTATCAAGCCTGGAATACGAGGTCAGAATTTTAAAAAATACATGTTCAGAGCTGGAACTATTAGAATTAAGAGCAAGTAAGAATAGTAGCGCAGGTAACTAAGAGGGGTTACAAGTGATCCAAAAGTCGCTGGAGAATTTACGGGAAAAAAAAACTTGCAGTATGAGTATCAATGACCTTCTTAGAGAGTATTAGGTGAAAAATGTTGTGTGAAGTAAGAGAAAGGGTAATTCGCTCAAGGTATGGAAGAAGTTGGCCCGTAACACAACTCCATTAAGTATTTTGTATTTGTAGGGTGCGGAAACATTCCTAGGTTCATTGGGTAGGAGAGGAATCAGATTAAGGAATGACATTCAATGTTCCGTTGGCATGAAATTTCAGGACATTGGGGAAACTAGGACAAATGAACATAATCGTGTTGTAAGTGTCCGAATGGATTAAACAAGGCCTAGAATAATGTTATGTTCCACGATTTCCCTTTTGAATACTACAATATATGTATTAGGGAGATTCTATATGTAACAGATATGTTTCACACCAAGTCATTCCAAAATTCGAGAAGATAAGATTATATGCCTAAATCATGTGAGATTTTTGGACATTCATTGGCAATAAATAATAGAGTAAGATATGCTACGAAGCATCCTATGCATATGTTTTGATTCTATCGATAGTCAGGATGACCTGTGTAATGATGGGTATATTTGAGGAGAGTAGTCAACTAAGTATTATTAATGGTTAATTGAGACGTTAAAAGAAATATGACCTTCACCTCATCTTTGATATTTCCAGGAAGTATCGACAGTTGTACTGTCTCTTGTGATGTCCCCTGCTATTGGTATAAACTATTCAAATATAACACGATGAGGTAATTGTATATATATGGGGAAATTGAAGAAGCACGAGGAGAATTGCCCAATATATAACCTAGAATTAACGGCAATTACCTGCAGATATGACATAATTACTTTAGATAGAACTCATGTGATATATACGCTCACCTTCATAAAAGCCTCTAATACGTCTCAGGGCAGAGGAAACTGAATCTGAGTCAGAAAAAGATGGCCTAAGTTGTTGGGTGATGGTGAGATGGGACTTACTTACCACTTATGCAGGGGCTTCCTTTGTAACTGATGCCTTTAACCACCGATCTTTGGAAAGATTAATGTACTACGACTCAGGAAGGGTAATCGACGACACAAGATAACATCAGTTGAACTCACAAAAGGTAGAGTCCCCAAACATCAGAATTGTTTGGCTATTTCGAGTGTGAGAAAAATTTGGAAAGGAATAAAATTAAAAACTCATAGTTTATGATTTACAGTTCGTCAAGGATAAATAAATAGGTAACACAACTTTAAAGAGTTTATTAGTGGGATGATTATTTACTCTCGACAAAGTTTGCGCATAATAAAAGTTATTGTCTCAATATTGAAATCACTCCATAAGAGGTACTATCTAGATGAAAGTATAGATATCCAATGACACGGTTTGAGCTTGGGGAAATAGAATTTCGTGGAGCTCATTTGGTCCATCCAGTTGTAGAAAAGGTAAAGCTGATACAAGATCTATAGTTGGAAGCTCAGAGTCGACATAAATCTTATTCAGATGTCTGATGCCAAGATTTGGAGTGGAGATTGACGATTGGGTCTCTAATGGTTTCTCCTATAAAGGGTGTCATGAGGTTTGTCAAGTAGGGAAAGCTTATACCACGATACGTTGGTTTATAAATAGAACAATTCCAAGGTAGGCCAAATGGCCTAGGAGTTATAGTTTCCACAAGAATTGGAATCCGTTCATCCGGTCTTTCATGTATCCATGTTGTAGAAATATATAACAGATCTATTTAGGGTTGTACCAATAGATGATGTTCAAGTTACAGAGGATTTATCATATAAAGAAGTTCCTATTTTAATTCTTGATTATCAGGTCCAAAAGTTGGGGACCAAAGAGATGGCTTATGTAAAAGTCCTATGGAGATTGAGGGGATGACATGTGAAGCTGAGGAAGAAATGCGATCAAAGTATCATCATTTATTTCAAGCCGAAGGTAATGAATGGCCAGAGTTAAGATGTTATAACACCACCAGAATAAGAGTTACTAATGTACTAGGTGAGTTATGATCTTTAATATATATGTACGTGATGCTTGAACGCATGTGAAGCCCGATGTTATGAATTTTGCTGTTATATAGCCCTGTGACGCATATCTAATATTTTTCTGATTGTGGCTTGGTAGTCCTGTTTACAAAGGAGACTCTATCAACATTTCCGAAAATCTCTTAAAATTAGTTTCCCTCCATGTACGCCTCCACATTCGACGACGAATGCATCACAGGGAAAGATGTTACACCCTGTACTTTTGGGCTATGGTTTGAGACTCTCAACTTATGTAAGTGAACCCGAACACCTTATGTAAGTGGACCCGAACACTGACGAATCTTAGTCATATTCAAGTATGCATATCATGGCTCAATGTATAAAATTCCTGAAATGATTTAAGACTTAAAAATGTGACGAGTTGATTAAAAATAATATTTTATGTTTGCCGAAAGAGGCTATGGACTAGTATTATATTACATGGTCATGATAATGAGTATATGAAGTATGTTAAAAATGATAATTTTAAAAGTGAATTGAGATAAAAAAAATTAATTATGTGTAATTAGCTTAATATTGTGTAGTGGGGATAATTTCCAAGAAGTTAGTTATGTGTAATTAGTTAAATATTAGATTGTAGTGGAGATAAAAAAATTATATAAATTATGGAAATGTGATGAGTGGCATCACGTTTTCCACATGTCATCATGGGAGACAACGTTAAAGTGACTATGCACTATTTGATATTGGCATCTTTTGGATTTATCTTTATGATGTGGGACCTATGGAGAAAAAGGAAAAGAACTAGCTAATGTTTATTCTTTAAATTTTCAGTAACTTTAATGATATTTCAGCAACTTTCTCTCTCTGAGAGGGAGATACACATCAAGAAACTTTTTCTCTTTTAGAGGTAGAGAAAACTAGCCCATGTTTCTCTTTTAGATACATATAAAGAAACTAGCTCATCTGTTAGTATATTTGAATTGTACGGTATGTAAAGCAACTAAATGAAATAACAAGTTGTGAGGTTCTTAGGATAGGAGCAACCCAAAACAATAAATATGAATTAATACGAAACTACAAAACTGTAACTGAAATGATAATGATAACTGAAGTGAGAAAAAGAAGTAAAGGATATGAATACTTCCAGTTCTGAAATGAAGAATCACCTATTTAACTAAACTAATAAATAAATGTGGCCATAGGCCTAATGTGTGTGCACAAATTTGTGGCCTTAGGCCCAAAATAAAGATGTTCAATATTAAATAATTTGCATAAGAGAAATGTAAATCATGCTGAAAGATACAACACTGACATACTAAGCAATGCTTTTTGCTTTCTTTCGAATTTAATCTATATCAATACATGTCAATGGAATAAACATTTGGCATTTTATCAAATACTTGGTGGGTATAAAGTTTCATAGCCCTTATCAATGGTGTTTCTACACCCAATTTCCCATTCTCTTGTTTGTAGGTTATTATACAATCTCAAATGGATATAATTAACATCATTCTTCATCACTCATATAATTACAATAACCTTAAGTCAACAATTCAACCCGTACAATAGTTCATACATTTTTTTCATTAAACCCAATAGCTTATCTCATGAATCTATGGTTTATAATCATTAATCAAATCTATAATCACCTAAGGGATGAATATAAAACATTTTTGATGTTTAACAATAGTGAATTCAAAATCTAGGGCTCCTCCTCTAACAATAACATTTCAATCACAATTTTATGGATTAGAAGGGTACTAAGAACTTGAATTCATGCTAGAATCATTGGAGAACTTACCTTGGAGGGTTCTTGAGGCTTGGGACTTGTAATCTCCAAATTTAGGATGATATTTCGTGATTAGGGATGTTAGGGAAATGAACCCCAAGCTCAAGTATAAGAAAAATGCGAAAATATAAAGTTTTGACCGGAAACCCAGCATATTCGCGATGGGCCCGCAAAGCAGGGCCACCGTGGGACCCCATACAGGTCAAAATTCTAGAGAGTGACTTTTTGTGCGACTAGCCCATGACGCGGGGCCAACGCACGTGCGGAACATGTCCATCGCGTGTCGCCCGTGTCGGCTTTTGTGTCGTGTTATTGTAATACACATAACATTTTGTACATAGATCTATTTGGCCTACACCATATACTGTTGAAAAGGTATTTCAATGATCTACAACTTTCCTGTTTTACGTTGTCTCAAATTCTCAGCATATTCTTACGAAATCGTGATGGAAGGAATACCTGCCACAAACTTAGCTGATGTTATCAAATATTATGCACCTCATTATCCGTGTTGATTCCAAAACAACTATTTCCACCTAGACTCGTTCGTATCTCTTCACATATCTAAAATGTCACATTAATACTCATTTAATACATCCTTATCTATTCCGAATTTACGGGACGTTACATGAAATCTCTAAAGAAAGCATAGGTCTTGAAATCAAAGATCAACATGTGTTTGACAGACTGTTTTGTGGTGGTTATTAAAGGGGATATATTCAAGGTATGTTAAGGCTGCCATCTCCTTCTTTTTCGCATGAATCCAACATAAATGAATCATAAATGATTGTCCCTCCAAAATGACTATATTCATATCAAGTTAGAAGTGTTCATGTTATTGAATACCTTGCCCATTGTCGAGAGTAGTTCCATATCATAAAATCTCTCTTTTATTGTACTGTACTTTCTCTTGTTGGTAATGATACATTGATGATATATTAGCTTCATAATGACATGCATATCTTCCCCGAAGAGCGGAATAAGTACAGGCGTTAACTTTGAGAAGTTTTCCAATGGTGCAACCAATTTGTTTCAAAATTATTCTATCATAAAACTCCATAGGGAGTTGTGGGAGTCGTAACGAAACAACTGTGAGGGTTTTCTTGGCTTCTGCTACCACAAAATTTAGCACCCAACATTGCACCGATAGAAAGTGTCCAAATATAAACAAAGGTCCTTTATGAAGTGTAACGACCTTACGTCACTCCGATGAGCTAAGAATATTTCTTATGATCTTCATGCATGTATATATATATATATAATGACAAACGTGTTATATACGTGACCACCGATCAGTTGGTTATGATGATAATGATGATGCCTACATAGGCCTATGGCGTTATATATGCATTATGTATCTCAATGGTGTTATATACGCGTATATATTATATTATTACATACCGTGGCCCTCCATGGAAATTAAGTGTTTTAGGTTGATTATTATTGTCTCTCAACTACGCTCATATTTATGTTTATGCTTTATCTGCCTTACATACTCAGTACACTATTCGTACTAACATCCCTTTGCTGGGGGCACTGCATTTAATACCCATAGTTTCAGATAGACAGATCAACGACACTCCTTAGTAGGCTACTCAGCTCAGCGGTGGTGTTGGAGAACTCCATATGTTCTGGAGTTGTCATTTTGAGTTAGTATGATTTTGTATCTATGTTATAGGTATGGCGGAGCCCTGTCCCGACCTTATGACATTTATGGCACTCATAGAGGCTTGTAGTCATATGTCCTGCGTATAGAGTTTTGTATTGTCCTATCGGCTTATGTTTTGTTGTACAATATTTTGTGGTGGCCTTGTCCATCCCATACATACATATATATTTATGTCTTGTTGCGATTGTTATCTATATATGGTTCTTTGACTTCTTTAAGATTATCTTATGGCGCCTTTGTCGGCCTAGAGCTTCTGTATGTTCAGGTTATGATTAAATATGGTTCGCCCGGGCAAGTATGGCACCAGGTGACTGCCACACTTCCAAAGATTTAGGTGTGATAGGACAAGACCCCGCCACTCCTAAAATTAATATATACATAAGTATCATAACCTACTAACACACTATAGCGGCTTTGGAGGAATGGAGCGTGAAAACCAACCGCTGGATCAGCTAACCTATTGGGGAGGAGCGTTTGTCAGTCTATCTTCACCTCTGGACATGAAACACAGCGCCCCCAACAAAGGGATGTCAGTTCGAAAAAATATACTAAATATGTAAGGCAAGTAACATAAATAAGTTCGGAGAATGTAAATAGGGATAAAAACGACAACCTGTGACTCAAAATGCCTCTAAGGGCTAATGATATGTATGCTTTCATTAGAAAAATGTATACATAAATATATAACCCTTACTATGGTGCAATATAATCATCAAGCCATTCTCTAGGCTATATAACATACCCAACTTTAGTGGTGTGCTGTATAAGTGTCGTACCGGGCCGACTATAGAGTCGCTCAGCAAAAACAAAGAGATACATATATATGTATATAATTCATGAAAAACCTCATAAGGACATCATGAACATGATCAGAGTGCCGTAAGGTCGTTATCCTCTGACTATTGTTATATAACCACATACATCAACTGTCATGAAACAAATAAGGACCATTTGAATATCACATATCGAGAGATAACATAAGAAGCAGAAAAGTAATCCCGATAAGGTACAAAAATATTACAGTCCTTTTTGCGGGATGTTTCATTATGTGTCGTTTACACTAGGATCATGACAAAATAAAGAAAGGGTAAGACATACATACCTCGTCTCTTGGCCAATCGCTAGATCACAATGGCTCGCACACTCTAGGAATGACAACATACGTAATAGAGATGATTCAGGTCAAGTTTAGATTGATTACTAAAAGATCGATTCATTTATACATTTCATCGAACGGCTAAAGTGCATAGAGCTTACTTATTTTTTAACAATGGCAACTTAATGTCTAGAGCACATATTTAACTCTTTGTAGCTTCCTCTACTCATACATCAACTACCATAAAGAATCCATACTTGCACCAAGCTTAAATCTAATAAAAACTGCCTAACACTTGTAAACAACAACAAAAACAACTTGTACATGCTTTCTAGCCATTTCTTCTTCTAGATTGTAATTCCATTATCAATACCAACACCTAGACAAACACAAAAACATCATCTAAAACATAAATAAGTGGTGTTCCATAATTTCTATCCACAACAAGTTATAATTATTGTCTCAAAATAGTCTAACAGCAAGACAACCTTATCTCTCTTCTCATATCAAGTTATAGCTCATGATTTTTCATCCATACGACTTATCCAACCTATTATTAACCTTAAAACATGTAATACACTGATTTAAATATTTTATTCAGTAACCACAAGCTTTAATCCAAACATTTCATGGCTCAAAACAACCCTCACTTGCACTACAACACCAAGGAGTGATATTGTTCAACTTAACTAGCTTTTGGTGTTGAAATTTGATGTAGTCATTTGGAGTTCACCTTGAATCTCATAGTTACTGTTAGGGGACCATATAAATATGTAAATATGAAGTTGGGTCGGAAAATAACCCTAAGAACCCTAATTCATAATTTAAGAAATGAAATGTCGGCCACCGCCATGGCTTTCATGGCCACAATTCACGGCCGTGAAATGGTTCACAGTCGGTGAAATACACCAAAATCCAGAGGTGTCTTCAACCATTTTCATGGTGGAGGCTTGTCCAGTTTTCGGTCCTTGATCCATTTCATGGTCCGTGAAAATGTACCACAAAAATCGGTTTTTTTGAATGAACTTGTTTTATCCGACTCGTTTGGACACAAAACCTTATAGTATACACTAAACACTTGTTAAACAACTTCCTTAACCTTATAGGAGTTTTATGACTTCCCCAAGCATATATTAGCTTACTTACGAGACGTAGACGTACAAAGTACGGGGTGTAACATCCTCCCCCCTTAAGAACATTCATCCTCGAATATTGAGGATCATGGCTTAAGATTTCTAAGTCTCAGGTTTTCGCATGAAATTTATGTAGAGTTTCCTCTATAAACAGGAGTATCTCTATCTACCACACAACAAAAAAACACATTTATTGCCTCACAAAGCCACACAATGCAACATATATAAAAATATCGGTCTCACACGATCGTACACTATCAATAAAGTCATATAGTAAGCCATAACTCACCTCAAGAATTAGATGCTAATGTCGATGATTTGTATTTTTGGCATAACGTATAAATAAAAGGAAGTTATTGCACGATTATTGTCCGTAGCATGTCGCTCGTGTCTGCTTTTGCACAATGTTTTTGTAACACGCATAATATTTTGTGCAGAGCTCCGTTTGTCCTCCGTCATATACCATTGGAAAGTTATTTAAAAGATCTACAACTTGCATGTTTTACGTTGTCTCAAATTCTCTGCAGATTCGTATGAAATAGTGGTGGAAGGAAGACCTACCATAAACTTAGCTGATGTTATCAAATATTATGCACCTCATTATCCGTGTTGATTCCAAAATAACTATTTCCACCCAAACTCATCTCTATCTATTCACATATCTAAAATGTCACATTAATACTCATTTAACACATCCTCATCTAGTCCGGATTTACTAAAAGTTACTGGGAAGCTCTAAAGAAAGCATATGTCTTGACATCTAAGATTAACATGTGTTTGATGGACTATTTTGTGGTGGTTATTAAAGGGGATATATTCAAGGTATGTTAAGGCTACCGTATCCTTCTTTTTGGCATGAATCCAATAGAAATGAAATATAAATGATTGTCCCTCCAAAATGACTCTATTCATGTTAAGTTAGAAGTGTTCATATTATTGATTCTATTGAATGTTATTGAATATTTTTCCCCTTGTCGGGAGAGGTTTCATATCATAAAAGCTCTTTTTTATTGTACTATGTTTTCTCTTATTGGTAACGAGACATTGATGATATATTAGCTTCCTCGAAGAGCGGAAGAAGTACATGCATCAACTTTGAGAAGTTTTCCAAAGGTGCAACCAATTCATTTCAAAATTGTTCCATCATAAAAATATTTAGGGAGTTGTGGGAGTCGTACCCAAATAGTTGTGAGGGTTTTCTTGGCTTCTGTTACCACAAAATTTGGCACCCAACGTTGCACCGATAGAATGTGTCCAAATATAAACCAATGTCCTTTGTAAAGTGTAACGACCTTACGTCACTCCGACGAGCTCAGAATGTTCTTTATGATCCTTATGCATGTATATATATATATATAATAAAAAATGTGTTATATACGCGACCATTGATCAGTTGGTTATCATGATAATGATGATCCATACATAGGCATATGGCATTATGTATGCATTATATATATGAACGCTGTTATATACGTGAATATATTATATTATTACATATCATGGTTGATTGTTATTGTCTCTTACTTACATTCATGTCTCTGTTTATTCTTTATTTGCGTTACATACTAAGTACATTATTCATACTGACATCCATTTGCTGGGGGCACTACGTTTAATGCACGCAGTTTCAGGTAGACAGATCGACGACCCTTCTCAGTGGACTACTCAGCTCAGCGGTGGTGTTGGAGCACTCCATTTGTTCTGGAGTTGTCATTTTGAGTTAGTATGATTTTGTATCTATGTTATAGGTATGGTGGGGCCCTGTCCCGCCTTTATGACATTTATGGCACTCTTAGAGGCTTGTAGTCATATGTCCTGCGTATAGAGTTTTGTACCGTCCTATCGGCTTATGTTTTGTTGTATAGTATTCTGTGGTGGCCTTGTCGGCCCATACATACATATATATATATGTCTTGTTGTGAGTGTTATCTATATATGGTTTCTTGACTTCTTTCAGATTATCTTATAGCGCCTTTGTCGGCCCAAACCTTCTGTATTATCAGGTTAAGATTAGATGTGGTTCGCCGGGGCAAGTAAGGCACCAGGTGACGACCACACTCCCAAATATTGAGGTATGATAGGACAAGGCCACGCCACACCTAAAATGAATATATACATAAGTATTATAACCTACTAACACATTATAGCGGCTATGGAGGAATGTAGCGAGAAAACCACTCGCTGGATCAGCCAACGTACTAGGGAGGAGCATTTTTCTGTCTATCTTCACCTGTGGGCATGAAACATAGTTCCCCCAACAAAGGGACTTCAATACAAAAGAATGTACTTAATATGTAAGGCAAGTAACATAAATAAGTTCGGAGATTGTAAATAGGGATAAGAAAGACAACCTATGACTCTGAATGCCTCTAAGGGCTAATGATATGTATGCTTTCGTTAGAAAAAGGTATAGATATATATGTAAGCCTCATTATGGAGCAATATAATCATCAAGCCACTCTCTAGGCTATATAACATACCCAACTATAGTGGTGTGCACATATAAATGTCGTACCCGACCAACTGTAGAATGGCTCGGCGTCATAATATAGATACATATATATGTATATAATGCATGAAATACCTCATAAGGAAATCATGAACACGATCAGAGTGATGTAAGGTCATTATCCTCTGACTATTGTTATATAACTACATACATCTGCTATCGTGAAAAAAATAAGGACCATAGAATATCACATAACATGAGATAACATAAGAAATGGAAAAGTAGTCCCAACAAGGGACAAACAATATTAGACTCCTTTTTGTGGGATGTTTCATTATGTCGTTTACACTAGGATCATGCCAAAAGAAAGAAAGGGTAAGCCTTACATACCTCATCGCTAGCTCACAATGCCTCGCATGCTCTATGAATGACAACCTATGTAATAGATATGATTTGGGTCATGTTTAGATTGATTACTAAAAGGTTGATTCATTTTGACATTTCATCAAACGGTTAAAGTGCATAGAGCTTACTTATTTTTTAACAATGGCAACTTAATGTCTAGACCACATATTTAAGTCTTTCTAGCTTCCTCTCCTCCTATATCAACTACCAAAAACATTCCATACTTACACTAAGCTTAAATGTAATAAAAACTGCCCAACACAAGTAAACAACAACAAGAACAACTTCTACATGCTTTCTAGCCATTTCTTCTTCTAGCTTGTAATTCCATTGTCAATACCATTTCCTAGACAAACACAAACATCATCTAAAACATAAATAAGTGGTGTTCCATAATTTCTAGCCACAACAATTTATAATTATAGTCTCAGAACTGTCTAATAGCAAGACAACCTTATCTCTCCTCATATGAAGTTCTAGCTCATGATTTTTCATCCATACGACTTATCCAACCTATTATTAACCTTAAAACAAGTAAGACACTGATTTAAATACCTTATACAGTAACCACAAGCTTTAATCCAAACATGTCATGGCTCAAAACAACCCTCACTTGCACTATGACACCAAGGAGTGATATTGTTCAAATTAGCTAGCTTTTGGTGTTGAAATTTGATGTAATCATTTGGAGTTCACCTTGAATCTCATAGTTATTGGTAGGGGATAATAGAAGGATGTATGGATGAATTTGGGTTAAAAAATAACCCAAAAGAACCCCAATTCGCAATTTAAGCAATCAAATATCGGTCACCGCCATGACTTTCATTTAGTTGCTTTACATATAGTACAATTCAAAGAAATAAATAATAAATGATAACTGAAACTGAAATGATAACTGATAACTGAAGTGAACTAAAGAAATAAAGGATATGTATACTTCTTGTTTTGAAATGAAGAATCCATGCTTAACTGAAATAATAAAGTAATGTGGCCTTAGGACCAATGTATATGCACAAATTTGTCGCCTTGGGCCCAAGTATGTATACATAAACTGTGGACTTGGGCCTAAATACATCTGTGGCCTTGGGCCCAAAATATAGGTGTTCAACATTAAATAATGTACACAAGACAACTGGGAATCATGCTAAAATATACAACACTGACATACTGAGCAATGATTTGCTAAGACATGTATTCATGAAATTGATTATGAAACCTAAATCCTTAAATATTTCTAGACCTGCTGAGTTTCTAGAGTGAAACTCATGATATCAACACACGAGTCTATATTGATTACATTTTGACTTCACAATATTCGAAATAACAATCATGAACGAATTACGAAACTAGAGAATAGAAGTTCTGCGACTATTTAGGATACTAAGGCATCGTTATGTTCTGAGGCAATTCGTAATAGTCTATAAAGAACGTGGCGTAGGGAGAATCATCAACATTCCCAAACGTAGAGAGTTAGCCTCACATACCTTAATTTCCTACTCTTGAGCGTAATACAATGTTAGTCGCTTCATATCGACTTTAATCTCTATCAATACATGTCAATGGAATCAACATTAGCAACAATTCTCACGTTTTGGTCATTTGGACATTTTATCAAACACTTGGTGGGTATAAAGCTTCATAGCCCTTATCAATGGTGTTTCTACACCTAATTTCCCATCCTCTTGTTTCTAGGTGATTTTATAATCCAAAATAGATATAATTAAAATCATTCTTCATCACCCATATGATTACAACAACCCTAGGTCAACAATTCAACCCATACAATAGTTCATACAATTTTCTTCATCAAACCCAATAGATTATCTCAAGATCGATGGTTTATAATCATTAATCCAATCTATAATCAACTAAGGGATGACTATAATACCTTTATGATGTTCAAGAAGATTGAATTCGAAATCTAGGATTCCTCATCTAACAATAACGTTTCAATCACAATTCTATAGATTAAAAGTGTTTTAATATAGTTAGAAGAGTACTAAGAACTTGAATTCATGCTAGAATCATTGGGTAACTTACCTTTGAGGGTTATTGAGGCTTGTGACTTGTATTCTCAGACTTTAGGGTGATATTTCATGATTAGGAATGTTAGGCAAATAAATCCCAAGATTAAATATAAAAAAACATGAAAATATGAAGTTTTGACCCAAAACACAGTCCATTTGCAATGGGCTCATGATGCAGGGCTACCGTGGGACCCCCTACAGGTCAAAAGTCAAGTGAGTGCATTTTAAAGTGACTAGCCCACGAACGGGGCCAGTGCACGCGCCAACATGCGCGACGCATGTCCATCGTGTGTCACCTGTGTCGGCTTCTGCACGACATTTGTGTAACACACATAACAATATACCATTGGAAATATATTTCAAATATATACAACTTTCACTGTTTACATTTTTTCAAATTCTCAACTACTATTCACTAAATTTGGCTAGAAGTCAGACCTACTTCAAACTTAGTCGATTCTATCAAATCTTATGCACCTCATTATCCGTGTTGATTCCAAAATAACTAGTTCCATCCAATCTCATCCCAATAGCTATTCACATGTCTAAAATGTCACACTAATACTCATTTAACATATCCACATCTAGTCCAAATTTATGGGGTGTTACATTATCTCCCCTAGAGATCATTCATCCTTGAATGAGGATTCTGGTTCTCATGGTTGAACTTGCAGGCCTTAAGTATATAGTTGCATGAATTCTGGATTGAATGTTTACTAAACTAAATGAGTTATTACACTGAATGAATTCTGATTTAATAAGTACTAAATAAACTAAATAAGTAAGTTGAATGAGTACTGAACTGAATAAACATTGAATTGGCTGGATACTAAACTAAATGAAAACTTAACTGCGTGAATATTTAAGTATTGAATAACATGAATATCTGAATACTGAGCTGACATGAATATTTGAGTGCTGAACTAACATATATATCTGAGTACTAGACCATTAATGTTATAATACGAGATCTGAATACTGGAAATGTGAATGTTATAACATGACACTGAGTGTATGATGACAACATCTGGTAGTAATTTTTAACTTGTATGGAGCTGGACTGACCCCTCGTAGAATCCTGTATGGTCTAATTATATATGGGACTATGTTTCTCTTTGTTCTCAATTCACATGACGCATTCCATAGGCAAAACTTTTAAGAAACTCCCAATCATTAAAATGAAACTCTGAACCTTTATATTGCATGTCTCAATAGGACTTCTGGCAACCCTTAGCCATTTTCAAACACTACTGAATCAATTTAACTTCTTCCATAGCCTAATGAACTGATTCTGGCGATAACAAATTTTTTTTTCCAACTTCATACCAACCAATAGGTGATCTACACCTTTGCCCATACAAGGATTCAAATGGTACCATCTTGATACTAACATGATCTCTATAATTAGAAACAAACTCAATGAGAGGAAAATGTCATCATAATTGCCTTTACAGTTTGGGACACATGCTCTCAATATATCTTCTGTATGGGCATCTATCTGAGGATGAAAAACTATACTAAGATTCACCCTTGTGCCTAATCCCTTCTGTAAAGATTTCCAAGGATTTTCTTTGAACTTAGAAACACGATTTGATATGATGGACACCAGAGTCCCATCCAACCTAATGATTTTCTAAATATAAAACTTAGTCTAATATTCTGCTAAGTCGATGATCCATAATGAAAAAAGTGCTGACTTAGTAAGTCACCCTATGATCACCTAAATTGAAACATGTTTCTGAAATGACCAATGTAAACCCATTATAAAGTTCATACTCATCATCTCCACTCAATAATATAAGTAACATGTGCTACACCTCTGGGTTATGATGATCAACCTTCACTTGCTAATAATTTGTATGCTTAGTCACATGATCTGCTACATTCTTTTTCATTCATTTCATCAATAATTCTTCCCAAGATCATGATATATTTTCATGGTGTTTAGGTTCTTTGGGCCTCCACCATATATCGTTAGAAAGGTATTTCAGTGATATACAACTTTCATGTTTTACGTCATCTCAAATTATCGGCAGATTCTTACGAAATCGGGATGGAAGGAATACCTGCCACAAACTTAGCCAATGTTATCAAATATTATGCACCTCATTATCCGTGTTGATTCCAAAACAACTATTTCCAGAAAAACTCATCCCTGTATCTTCACATATCTAAAATATCAGATTAATACTCATTTAATACATCCTCATCTAGTCCGGATTTACGGGATGTTACACGGAAGCTCTAAAGAAAGCATAGGTCTTGACATCTAAGATTAACATGTGTTTGATGGACTGTTTTGTGGTGGTTATTAAAGGGGTTATATTCAAGGTATTTTAAGGCTACCATCTCCTTCTTTTGGCATGAATCCAACAGAAATAAAACATAAATGATTGTCCCTCCAAAATGACTCTATCCATGTCAAGTTAGAAGTGTTCATATTATTGATTCTATTAAATGTTATTGAATCTTTTGTCCTCTGTCGGGAGTAGTTTCATATAGTAAAAGCTCTCTTTTATTGTACTATATTTTCTCTTGTTGGTAACGAGACATTTTTGATATATTAGCTTCATAATGACTTGCATATTTTCCCCGAAGAGCGGAAGAAGTACATGCATTAACTTTGAGAAGTTTTCCACTGGTGCAACCAATTTGTTTCAAAATTGTTCTATCATAAAACTCTGTAGGGAGTTGTACCAAAACAGTTTTGAGGGTTTTCTTGGCTCTCCTACCACAAAATTTGGCACCCAACGTTGCACCGATAGAAAGTGTCCAAATATAATCCAAGGTCCTTTGTAAAGTGTAACGAACTTATGTCAGTCCGACGAGCTCAGAATATTCCTTATGATCCTCATGCATGTATATATATAATGACAAACCTGTTATATACGTGACCACTGATCAGTTGGTTATGATGCTAATGATGATGCCTACAGAGGCCTATGGCATTATATATCCATTATGTATCTCAACGGTGATATATACGCGTATATATTTTATTATTACGTACCATGGCCCTCCGTGGCAATTAAGAGTTTCGGTTGATCATTATTGTCTCTCACTTACGCTCATGTCTCTGTTTATGCTTTATCTGCCTTACATACTCAGTACATTATTCATACTAACGTCCCATTGCTGGGGGCATTACGTTTAATGCCCGCAGTTTCAGGTAGACAGATCGATGACCCTCCTCAGTAGGCTACTCAACTCAGCGGTAGTGCTAGATCACTCCATATGTTCTGGAGTTGTCATTTTGAGTTAGTATGATTTTGTATCTATGTTGTAGGTATGGTGGGGACCTGTCCTGACCTTAAGACATTTATGGCACTCTTATAGGCTTGTAGTTATATGTCCTGCGTATAGTGTTTGGTATGATCCTACCGGCTTATGTTTTGTTGTACAGTATTCCACGGTGGCATTGTCAGCCCATACATACATATATATGTATGTCTTGTTGTGATTTTTAGTTATATATGGTTCGTTGACTTCTTTCAGATTATCTTATGGTGCCTTTGTCGGCCCAGACCTATTGTATGTTCAGGTTGTGATTAGATATGGTTCGCCCAAGCAAGTAAGGCACCAGGTGATGGCCACACTTCCAAATATTGAGGTGTGATAGGACAAGGACCCGCCACACCTAAAATGAATATATACATGAGTATCATAACCTACTAACACACTATAGTGGCTCTGGAGGAATGGAGCGTGAAAACCAACCGCTGGATCAACCAACCTACTGGGGAGGAGCGTATGTCCGTCTATTTGCACTTGTGGCCATGAAACATAGCGCCCCTAACAAAGGGACGTCAGTACAAAATAATATACTGAATATGTAAGGCAAGTAACATAAATATGTTCGAAGAATGTAAATAGGGATAAGAAAGACAACCTGTGACTCAGAATGCCTCTAAAGTCTAATGATATGTATGCTTTCGTTAAAAAAAGGTATAGATAAATATGTAAGCCTTACTATGGGGAAATATAATCATCAAGCCACTCTCTAGGCTATATAACATACAGAACTATAGTGGTGTACACATATAAGTGTCGTACCCGGCCGACTATAGATTAGTTCAACATCATAAAAGAGATACATATTTATGTATATAATGCATGAAATACCTCATAAGGACATCATGAACATGATCAGAGTGTCGTAAGGTTGTTATCCTCTGACTATTGTTATGTAGCTACATACATCAGCTGTTATGAAACAAATAAGGACCATATAATATCACATATCGAGAGATAACATAAGAAGCCAAAAAGTATTCCCGACAAGGGACAAACAAGATTAGAGTCCTTTTTGTGGGATATTTCATTATGTGTCGTTTACACTAGGATATAAAAGAAAGGGTAAGCCTTACATACCTCGTCATTTGGCCAATCACTAGCTCACAATGGCTTGCATGCTCTATGAATGACAACCTACGTAATAGAGATGATTCGGGTCAAGTTTAGATTGATTACTAAAAGATCGATTCAGTTCGACATTTCATCAAATGGTTGAAGTGCATAGAGATTACTTATTTTTTAACAATGGCAACTTAATGTCTAGACCACATCTTTAACTCTTTTTAGCTTCCTCTCCTCCTATATCAATTACCAAAAATAATCCATACTTACACCAAGATTAAATCTAATAAAAACTACACAACACAAGTAAACAACAACAACAACTTGTACATGTTTTCTAGCCATTTCTTCTTTTAGCTTGTAATTCCATTATCAATACCAACACCTAGACAAATGCAAAAACATAATCTGAAACATAAATAAGTGGTGTTCCATAATTTCTAGCCACAACAAGTTATAATTATAGTCTCAAAACAGTCTAACAGCAATACAACATTATCTCTCCTCATATCAAGTCTGATTTTTCATCCATACGACTTAGCCAACCTATTATTAACCTTAAAACAAGTAATACACTGATTTACATACCTTATATAGTAACCAAAATCTTTAATACAAACATTTCATGTCTCACAACAACCCTCACATGAACTACAACACCAAGGAGTGATATTGTTCAACTTAGCTAGCTTTTGATGTTGAAATTTGATGTAATCATTTGGTGTTCCCCTTGAATCTCATAGTTACTGTTAGGGGACCATAGCTGGATGTAAAGATGAAGTTGGGTCGAAAGATAACCCTAAAGAACCCCAATTCGCAATTTAAGCAATCAAATGTCGGCCACCGCCATGGCTTTTATGGCCACATTTCACGGCCGTGAAATGGTTCATAGTCGGTGAAATACACCAAACTTCAGAGTCTTCAACCATTTCCACGGTGGAGGCTTGTCCATCTGATGGGCCATGATCCATTTCATGGTCCGTGAAAATGTACCACAAAAATCATTTTTTCAACGAACTTGTTTTTTTCTACTCGTTTGGCCCCGAAACCTTATGGTATACACAATTAACACTTGTTCAACAACTTCCTTAATAGTATATGATTTTTATGACTTCCCAAATCATATATTAGTTTACTTATGAGATGTTGACATACAATGTACGGGGTGTAACATCCTCCCCCCTTAAGAACATTCATCCTCGAATATTGAGGTTCATGGCCTAAGATTTCTAAGTCTCAGGTTTCCGCATTAAATTTTTGTAGAGTTTCCCTAGTAAACAGGAGTATCTCGACCTACCACATAGGTAGAAAACACATCTATTGCCTCACATGGCCACACATTGCAACATATATCAAAATATCGGTCTCACATGATCGCACACTATCAATAGAGTTATATAGTAAGCCATAACTCAACTCAAGCATTAGATATTGATGTCTGAGATGCGTATTATTGACATAATGTATAAATAAAAGAAAGTTATTGCACGATTATTGTTATAAACCTTCAGTTTGAAAAAGATGGGGATATCTGGATATAATATCTTTTTTTGCCTCCCACACCATCTCCTCTATATTGTTGTTTCCCCATAATAGTTTGACAGAGGCTATATCTTTAGTTCACAACCTCTGGACTCGACGGTATAAGATGGTAATCAGAAACTTTTTATAGGACCAGTCCTCAGTAATCTGGACATCTTCTACTAGAGTTATACGGGAGGGGTCTCATATAAACTTACGAAGCATTGATACATGGATGACCGGATGAACTACTTCAAGTTCAGGAGGTAACTCTAGCTCATACACTACTAGGCTAATTTTTCGTACAATTCTATACGATCAAACATACCTGGGGTTAAGCTTGCCCTTTTAAAAATATCTCATGACGCGTTTCATAGGCGAGACCTTTAGGAATACACAATCACTAACGGCATACTCCAGATCTCGGTGTGAAACATCTAAACAAGATTTTTTTCGACTATGAGTTGTCAATAACCTCTCCTAAATCAGCTTCACCTTCTCAACCGCTTGTTGAATCAAGGCAGGTCCTATGAACTCAACATCACCCACTTCAAACCAGTCAATTAGGGAACTACACTTCCGCCCATACAAAGCCTCATATGGATCAATATTAATGTTGGAATGATAACTATTAATATAAGAAGATTTGATTAATGGAAAATGAACATCCCAATTGCCTTTGAAATCCAATACAAATGCCCGTAGCATGTCTTCGAGCGTTTGAATGGTGTTACGGCCTGACTGTTGGTATGTGGATGAAATGCATTTCTAAGGTTCACCTGAGTACCCAAACCTCTCCTAAATGAATTCAAAAAGTTAGGTGTAAATGGTGATATAATTAACATTGCAACCCTACGGAGGCGAACTATATCCTTTATATATAACCGAGTATATTCTTGGGTTGTATAGGTTGTCTAAACTAGAAGGAAATGAGCTCACTTAGTCAATCTGTCAATAATTACCCATGTTAATCATCTCACATTTCCATGTCGGAAGTTCTATATTTCGAATAAGTCCCCCAAACTTCTAGTGCTCAACCTTAACTTTTTGAAAATTCGGACATGCCACGTAATCTGCAACATTATTCTTCAGGTCATTCCACCAGTAGAGTGTCGTAAGATCGTGATACATCTTCATCGACACTAACAGAATATCGATATTGATGTACCTCTACCATAATACGCTCTTTGAGTTCCAACGGCTGGAACACACAAGCGGCCTCAATATCTAAGAACTCCATCCTTCCCAATCTCTAATATTGGCTTTTTCTGCTGTGAGATTCCTTCTATCATCTTTTCTTATTCAGGATCTTCAAACCGTCGCTCCTTTAATTCGGCTATTAGGGACAATTCTTATGTATTCTGGAGAATAACACCACAATCAATTGAATCAAGAAACCATACGCTCAAACTAGCCAACTGACACATGTCTTTAGTCATAGACAACTTACCTGCTGCTACATGACTCAGACTACTCATCGACTTATGGCTTAGAGCATCAACTACCATGTTAATTTTGTCGGGATGATAAATAATGTCAACATCATAGTCTTTCAGCAACTCAAGCCACCTCATTTGCCTCAAATGCAACTCCTTCTGCCGAAAGATATACTGGAGGCTCTTGTGATCAGTAAAGATATCAACATGAACCCCATATAGATTATGACGCCATATCTTCAAGGCGAACATTATCGCTGCTAACTCAATATCATGAGTTGCATAGTTTTCTCATGCTTCCTCAACTATCTCTAAGCATATGCGATAACCTTGACATACTGCATTAGAACAAACCCTAAGCCAACTCTCGAAGCGTAGCAATAAATGACAAACCCTTCTAAGCCCTCAGGAAGTGTTAAGATATGTGTTGACGTCAAACTATGCTTTCTTGGAAACTCCATTTGCATGCCTCCGACCATTGAAACTTAGTCGCTTTATGAGTTATATTTGTCGATGGGGAAAAAAATAGAAGAGAAGCCCCTACAAACCTTTGATAATAGCCTGCCGAGCCCAAGAAACTACAGACTTCTATACGAGTAGTAGGCATAGGAAAATTCTTCACAACTTTAATTTTCTGGCTATCAACTTTGATACATTCATCTTAAACTATATGGGCATGAAAGTCTACTCATTCAACAAGAACTCACATTTGAAAAACATGGCATATAACTTATGTTCTTGGAGCATTTGTAGCACCGTTGGCAAATGATCATCATGTTCTGCCTTTGACCGAGAATACACCAAAATGTCATCAATAAACACAATCATGAAGATATCCAAGAACGGTTTAAATACCTGATTCATCAAGTCCATGAAAGTCATCGGCGCGTTAGTAAGCCCGAAAGACATTACAAGGAACTCATTATAGCCATATTTAGTTCTGAAAATAGTCTTTGGAATATCCCATTCCTTGACCCATAATTGATGATACCTGGATCTAAGATCAATCTATGAGAAATAGTTAGCACCCTATAACTGATCAAACAAGTGGTAGATCCTCCGAAGTGGGTCTTATGGACATACAATACAGGTGATCCCCACGGTGAAGTACTAGGCCTAATAAAACCATTCTCCAATAAGTCCTTCAAATGCTCCTTTAATTCTTTTAACTTAACCGGAGCCATTCTATAAGGGGGAATGGATATCGGTTGAGTGCCCAAAAGCACATTAATAGCAAAGTCAATTTCCCTTTCAGGAGGGATACCTAGAAGCTCATTTGGGAATACATCTGGAAACTCATTAACTATAGGAATAGACTAAAGGATTGGGGGTCCTTTCTCAGCATCACGAACCCGAACTAAATGATATATATAACCTTTGGAACTCATCTTTCTCACCTTAAGGTAGGAAATAAGCATACCCTTAGGTGTTGCAGTGTTTCCCTTTACTTCTAATACCGGCTTATTTGGAAATTGAAATTGAACAAATTTTGTCTGACAATCAACATTGGCATAACACGAGGCTAACCAATCCATACCCATAATCACATCAAAATCCACCATCTCTAATTCCACTAGGTTGCTAAGATGTGACATCCAACAACTATTACTATACAATCCTGATAGACCCATTTACCAATTACTGGATCACCAATCTGTGTAGACACCGGCAAATGGTTCACCCAATAACTCTGGCTGTTTATCAAACTTATCAATAATAAATGGCGTAACATATGATAAGGTATAGCCTCGATCTATCAACACATATACATCATAAGAGAAGATGGATAATATACTTGTGACAACATCCGGGGATGACTCATGATCCTGACTCATAATCTATCAACTCATAAACATGATAAGTACCAAAACTAGATGCTTCACCTTTACCTCTACCTTGACCGGTTGACGGCTAAGAACCATACAATGCAGGGTGTAATAAAGATGAAGAAGTAGATACAGACACATTCGGTTATGCCATGCCACCCACACCTCTCGACAAACTATTTCGCATAGTATGGCTTAGTTGCCCACAAGAATAACACAAGTCCGAGCCCTAGACAGACTACCCAAAATGAGCCCTACAACACTGATCACAATGGGGCAAAGACGGCCTCACCTGACTAAGATCTCCCCAATCATGTGTCCCTAACGCATCCGAACTCTAACCTGGCCCAAAATAAGCAGATCAATCGCGACGCAGTCCCTGAAACTTTGAGGGTGCACTGGCCACTAGATAAGTTATGTACCTAGAAGACTGTGGCCTTAACCCACCCTGAAACTCACCATAATCACTCATAGATCAGGCCCACTTATGATAACCCCTATCTCGCTCTTGCTCGACCTATTTTTGTCGCTTACGATCCTCTAATTTCTAAGCATATGCCATAATAAGGGAGATATCCATACTCGGACTCAAAGAAGTTGTAGTACACTCATTAACTAAATACGGACCCAAACCATTTACAAACGATACACCCGATCACGTATCTCATATACGATCGTAAGAGCATACTTAGCCAACGAAATAAGTTGAAGACTATACTCCCGTACACTCATACTACAAATTCAAAAACATATCTTGCCTATCTCGATGTGTCTCCACAGGCGGATAATCTTGTCAGAGGGCATCATAAAACTCTCTCCATTCTTCTAGTGCCACACACGACCCCCTGTACTGCTTTCATAACTCATACCACACAATAGCGACATCCCACAATCTATAAGTGATAACTCTACTGACTCAGTATCGGTACCATGCATTACTCGTAAAGTCCACTGTATTTGATCTAGAAAATTTTGCGGGTCCTCATTTGGGTTTGACCTCATGATTACTGGAGGGTTCCGGTTGATAAAATCTCGAACTCTCACACTAACTTCTCTATCAGAAGGACCATTAGATTGATGTTTGTCCTAAGCAGTCACTAACCATGTCAACAACTGAACTGCACTATGCATGTCAAAATCTGGTTCAAGAACATCATGTGGAGGAACTGGAGGCTCAACAACTCTTCTAAACCTTTTTAGATGGGGGGTTCTATATGTCTGAGACAGGGCCTCGTTCTGAGGCTTATGTTGTCCTGTATTAGAAGGTGGCACCTGACTGGTACCCTCTCTTGCATCAACATCCAACCTCCTACTAGACAGTTGTCGTCTAATCATAGGAATCGATGAAATCACAAACAAGATAGAGATTAGAAAATAAAATTCTTACGACTCAGCTCTAGCATACAATCTAAGATAAGAAGGAAGGTAACTATTCCAAATGTCCAGTAGCCTCATGCTTATAAATGTGGTACATGACATATCCATAAGTAAGACTCTACTAGGCACGTCTTGTAGACTACGTAGGACAGACATGTCATGATACCGTGTTTGTTACCCCCCAACCTTGGGGGTGTGGATGGCACATATTGCCTTAACAACCCGAGCATACCACTTTCATAACCTGGCATGAATATATAAGAATCTAGGCAGACAAGGCGTCATAGTGATAGTTGATTAGTTACCTGAACATAATAACATGTGAATGGAGACAATCTAACTATATATACATAAACAAGGCCATCATAGATATAAACATACCATCTAAAATGCCGGCAAGGCCATGCAAAACAATTCTAAACACGACTCAAGCCTACAAGCCTCTAGACATAATATGGAGTAATAGACAGTTGGGACAAGCCCCATCCATAACCAAAATAAATATATACATAACTATAATAGCCTACCAAAAAACTTTATCAGCTCCGGTGGAATGGAGAGTGACAACTAACTGTTGGATCAGGCAACCTACTGGGAGGAGTGTATGTCAGCCCAACAAAGGGACGTCAGTATGAAATAATGTACTAATATGTTAGGCAAGTAACATAAATAAGTGTAGAGAATGTAAATAGGGATAAGAAAAACAACCTGTGACTCTGAATTCCTCTAAGGGCAAATGATATTCATGCTTTGGTTAAAAAATGTATAGATATATATGTAAGCCTCACTATGGGGAAATACCATCATCAAGCCGCTCTCTGGGCTATATAACATACCCAACTGCAGTGGTGTGCACATCTAAGTATCGTACCTGGCTGACTGTAGCGCGGGTCGGTGTCATAAAGTATATATATATATATATATATATATATATAATGTATAAAAGACCTCAGAAGGACATCATGAACATGGATGGAGTGAGGTCAGTTCATTATCCTCTGACCATCATTAGGTAACTACATACATAACCTATCGTGAAACCAATAAGGATCATACAATATCACATATCGAGAGATAACATAAGATGCGGAAAAGTACTCCCGAGAAGGGATAAAAAATATTCAGGAAACATCTTTAAGCATAAAGAACAAGTACATCTCAAAGATATCAAGTTCTTTAACTCTTTCTAGCTTCATATTCTCATATATCAACTACAAACAAGATTCCATACATACACCATGCTTAAATTCAATCAAAACAGCCCAGCCCAAGTTAACAACAATAAGAACAACTTCTACATGCTTTCTAGCCATTTCTTCTTCTAGCTTGTGATTCCATTATCAATACCAACACTTAGACAAACACAATAACATAATGGAAAACATAAATAAGTTGTCTTCCATAATTTCAAGACACAACAAGTTATAATTGTAGTCTCAAAATAGTATAACAACAAGACAACTATATCTCTTCTCATATCAAGTTCTAGCTCATGATTTTTCATCCATCCAACATGTTATTAACCTTAAGCACAACTAAGCAAGTTATTTACTTACCTTATACAGAAACCACAAGCTTCAATCCAAACATTTCATGGCTCACAACAACCGTCACTTTTACTACAACCCCATAGGAGTGATATTCTTGAACTTAGCTGGCTTTTGGTGTTGAGATTTGATGTAATCAGTTGGAGTTCACCTTGAATGTCATAATCTTATGGGACCTTAGGAGTATGTAAAGATGAATTTGTGTCGGAAAAAAACCCAAAATAACCCCAATTCACTATTTAAGAAATCAAATGTCGGCCACCATCATGACTTTCATAACCACATTTCACGACCATGAAATGGTTCAAGGTCCATGAAACCTGCCCAACTTCAGAGAGGTCTAAAACCCTTTTAATAGTGGATGCTTTTCCATTTGACATGTCATGATCCATTTCACGATCCGTGACAATGTACCACAAAAATAGGTTTTTTAATGAACTTGTTTTCTTCAACTCGGTTGAACCCGAAACCTTATGGTATACATATAACATTTTTACAAAACCTTCCTTAACCTTATAGGAGTATTATGACTTCCCCGAGCTTATATTATTTTACTTACGAGATGTTGACATACAAAGTATGGGGTGTAACATCCTCTACCCTGAAGAACATTCATCCTTAAATGTTGAGGTATATGGATTAATATTTCTAAGTCTCAGGTTTCCCTAGGAAATTTGTACAGAGTTTTCTCTGAAAATAGGAGTATCTTAACCTGCCACACAACCAACAAATACAGTTATTGCCTCACAAGGACACACAATGCAACATATAACAAAATATCGGCCTCCGCGATTGTACACTATTAATAGAGTCATATAGTAAGCCATAACTCACCTAAAGTGTTGGATCCCAATGTCTAAACTGGGTCCTTCACCTCTTTATTATAATCATTACCTAAACAGGGCACATAAGAAGAGATTATTGGCATACCATATAGATAAAAGGAAATTATCGCACAATTATCGTTATAAACCTTCAGTTTGAAAATGATGGAAATATCTTGATTTCGTATCTTATTATTCCTCCCACGTCATATGCTCTAAATTGTTCTTTCTCCATATTACTTTGACAGAGGATATTTATCCATTCGCAACTTCTAGACTTTATGGTCTAAGATGGAAATCGGTAACTTTTCGTAGGACAAGTCCTCAGTAATCTGGACATCTTCTACTTGAGTTATATCAGAGGGGTCTCATATACACTTACGAAGCATTGATACATGAAAGTCCGTATGAACTGCTTCTAGTTCAGGAGGTAACTCTAGATCAAACTCTACTTGGACAATTTCTAGAACAATCCTACGCAATTCGACATACATGGGGCTAAGCTTGGCCTTTTTACCAAATCTCATAATGCCTTTCATAGGAGAGACCTTTAGTAATACCCAATCACTAATGGAAAACTCCAGATTTTGGCATCGAACATCTGAAAAAGATTTATGTTGACTCTGACCTGTCAATAACTGCTCCCGAATCAGCTTTACCTTCTCAACTACTTGCTAAATAAAGTCAGGTCCTATCAACTCAGCTTCACCCACTTCAAACCAATCAAAATTAAGGATCTACAATTTTGCCCGTACAAATCCTCATATGGAGCCATCTTAATGATGGAATGCTAGCTATTATTACATACAAATTTGATTACCGACAAATGATAATCCCAACTGCCTTTGAAATCCAATACATAAGCCTGTAGCATATCTTCGAGTGTCTGAATGGTGTACTCTGCCTGACCATCGATTTGTGAATGAAAGATCGTACTAAGGTTCACCTGAGTACCCATACCTATCTGGAATGACTTTTAAAAGTTAGCTATAAATTGAGCACCTCAATGTCTGGCACACACAAACGGCATCGATATCTAAGAACCCCATCATTTCTAATCTCTAATATCACTTTCTTCTGATGTGAGATTCCTTCTTTCATATTTTCTAATTCTGTTGTATTCTTGAGGATAACACCCCCATAACCCGAATCAAGCAACCATACGCTCAAACTAGCCAACTGACACAGGTCTTTAGTCATAGGTATCTTACCTGCTACTAAATGACTCATACTACCTATCGACTTATGGCTTAGAGCGTCAACTACAATGTTAGCTTTGCCGAGATGGTAAAGAATTTCAATATCATAGTCTTTCAGAAACTCAAGCTACCTTATTTGCCTCAAATTTAATTCCTTCTATATGTGATCAATAATGATATAACATAAACCCTATATAGATAATGACGCCATATCTTCAAGGTGAACACTACCGTTGCTAAGTCAAGATCATGAGTCAGGTAGTTCTGCTCATGCTTTCTCAACTGTCTCGAAGAATATGCAATAACCTGTCCATGTTGCATAAAAACACACCCTAGGACAACTATCGATGCGTCGTAATAAATGACAAACCCCTCTAAGCCCTATGGAAGTGTTAAGACATGTGCTAATGTCAACCTATGTTTCAATTCCTAGAAACTCCATTTGCATGCCTCCGACCATTGAAACATAGCCGTTTTATGAGTTAGCTTTGTCAACGGGGCAGAAATAGAAGATAAGTCCTCTATAAAACCGCTGATAATAGCCTGCCAAGCCCAAGAAACTACAGACTTTTATAGGAGTAGTAGGCCTTGGCAATTCTTCACAACTTCAATTTTCTAGCTATCAACTTTGATACCTTCAACTTAAACTATATGGCCAAGAAAGGGTACTTATTCAACAAGAACTCACATTTGAAAAAATTGGCATATAACTTATGATCTTGGAGCATTTGTAGCACCACTGGGAAATAATCAACATGCTCTGCCTCTAATGGTGAATACACCAAAATGTCATCAATAAAAACAATCACGAAGATATCCAAGAACAATTTAAATACATGATTCATCAAGTGCATGAAAGTCATCGGCACGTTAGTAAGCCCGAAAGACATTACAAGGAACTTGTAATGGCCATATCTAGTTCTGAAAGTTGTCTTTGGAATATCCCATACCTTGACCCACAACTGATGGTACCTGGATCTAAGATCAATCTTTGAGTAATATATAGCACCCTGCAACTGACCAAACAAGTCATCGATTATGACCTTATTAAGATGACGATAGTCAATATACATTCTCGACGATCCCTCCTTATTATGGACAAACAAAACGAGTTTGCCCTACAAAGAATTACATGGCCTAATAAAACCATTCTCCAATAATTCCTTCAACTACTACTTTAATTCATTCAACTCAGCAGTAGTCATTCTAGAAGTGGGAATAGATGTCGATTGAGCGCCTTGAAGCACATCAATAGCAAAGTCAAAGTACTTTTTGGGAGGGATACCCGAAACTCATCTAAGAATACATATGCAAACTCATTAACTACTGGGATGGACTGAAGGATTGGGGGTCCTTTCTCAGCATCATGAACCCGAACTAAATGATATATATGACCTTTGGAAATCATCTTTATCCCCTTAAGGTAGCAAATAATCCTACCGTTAGGTGTTGCATAGCTTCCATTTCATTCTAACTGGCTCATTTGGAAATGGAAACGGTACAACTTTTGTCCCACAATAAATATTGGCATAACATGAGGCTAACCAATCCATACTCGTACTCACATAAAATCCACCATCTCTAATTCCACTAGGTTTGCTAAGGTGTGAAAGCTAACAGCAATTACTATACAATCTTGATAAACCCGTTTAGCAATTACTGGATCACCAATTGGTGTAGACATCGAAAATGGTTCACACTCGGTCTATTTATCAAACTTACCACCTTAAATGACATAACATACGATAAGGTAGAGCCTAGATCTATCAACATATATACATCATAAGAGAAGATGGACAATATACCTATGACGACATCCGGGGATGACTCCTAATCATGTCGACCCACCAGTTCGAAAATACGGTTCTAATTAGTGCCCGAACTAGATGCTCCCTCTCTACCTCTACCTCAATAAACTTACGGTTGAGAACCTTGCCTCAGAGGGCGTACTAAAGATAAAGATGCATCTACAGACCTATTCGATTGTGACATGCCACCTCTGCCTCTCGACATACAGTTTTATGTAGTATGGCTTGGTTGCCCATACGAATAACATAAGTACAAGTCCTAGACACACTACCCAAAATGATCACAACTATACTGATCACAATAGGTTAAATGCGACTTCGCCTGACTAAGATCTCCTGTATGCTATGGACCTGACATATGTTAACTCTAACCTGTTTAGGAATACGCAGACCGATCACGACATGGTCCTTGAAACTGTGGGGGTGCACTAGCTTCTAGATAAGCTGGGTGCCTAGAATATTATAGCTTGAATCCACCCTAGAACTCACCAGAATCAGTTGTAGATCGTGCCCTCTTATGCAGACCCCTATCTCTCTCTCGCTTGACCCGTTGTTGCCGCTTACGATCCTTCAAATTCTGAGCATATGCTGAATACGAGAGATATCCATACTCGGACTCAAAGAAGCTATAGTATACTTATTAACCAAATACAACCAAAAACCATTTACAAATCGATGCACCCAATCAGTTATCTCATCTATGATCGTAGGAGCATACATGTACAATAAATTAAGTTGAAGACTATACTCCCGTACACTCATGTTGCCCTGTTAAAGAATTAGAAACCAAGAGTCCACTGGCAGATAATCTTGTAAGAAGGCCAAATAAAACTCACTATATACTATTGGCGGCACACGCGACCCCTTATACTGCTCCCTTGACTCATACCACACAACGATGACATCCTGGAATCTATGAGAGTATAACTCTATTGAATTAGTATTGGTAGCATGTATTACCCATAAATTATGTTGCATTTGATCTAGAAAATTCAGCGAGTCCTCATTCGGGTCTGACCTCGTGAATAATGGATGGTCTAGGTTGATGAAATCCAGGACTCTCACACTAACCGCTCTGTCAGAAGGACTAGTAGACTGACGTTGGGCCTTAGAGGTTACTAACTGAGTCAATAATTGAATTGCACTATGCATGTAATAATCCTGTTAGGAACATCATGTGGAGGAACTAGAGGCTCAACAGCTCCTCCTGACTCTACTGGAGGCGGGAGGTTCTCAATGTCTGAGATATGGCCTCGATTTAAGATAAGAAGTAAGGCAGCCATCCTAAATGTCTTATAGCCTTCTACTTGTAAATATGGTGTACAATACATCCATAAATAAGACTCTACTAGACACATCTTATAGACTCCGTAGGACAAACATCCTCTGATACCAAGTTTTTCACCCCTTTCATGGGGGTGTGGCTGACACATGATCCTTAATGGCCCGAGCATACAACTTTCATAACCTGCCATGGAAATATATGAATTTGGGCTAACAAAGCCTTAGAATGATAGTTGCATAGTTATATGAACATAATAACCTGTGAACATTGAAAATCTAATTATATATATATATAAACAAGGATGAAAAGGCCATCATAGATATAAACAGACCAGCAGAAAGGCCGGCACGGTCATACAAAAAAATTGTAAACTCAACTCAAGTCTGCAAGCATCTATACATAGTATGGAGTATTATACGGTCGGGACAAGGCTAAGCCATACCCAAAATAAATATATACATAAGTATCTTAACCTACCAACACACTATAGAAGCTCCAAAGGAATGGAGTGCGACAACCAACTACTGAGGCGGAGCGTATGTATGTCTAACTGCACATGCAGGCATGAAACACAGTGCTCGCAATAAAGGGACGTCAGTTCAAAATAATGAACTGAATATGTGAGGCAAGTAACATAAATAAGTGCAGAGAATGTAAACTATATATATAAGCCTCACTATGGGGCAATAACATCATTAAGCCGCTCTATAGGCTATATAACATACCCAACTGCAGCGGTGTGCACATATAAGTATCGTACTAGGACGACTATAGTGTGGCTCAGTATCATAAAATAGATACATATATATAATACATGAAAGACCTTAGGAGGACATTATTAACATGTTCAAATTGATGTAACTTCATACATCATCTTTGGTGAAACCAATAAGGAGCATAGAATATCCTATATCGAGAGATAACATAAGATGAAGAAAAGTACTCCCGACAAGGGAATGACAAGATACAAGAAACATCTTCTAGAATTAAGAGAAAGTACATTTCTAATGTTTAAGATTAGAGTTTTTTTGCGGGACGTTTGTTATGTACCGTTTATACTAGGATCATGACAAAAGAAAGAAAGGGCAAGCCTTACATACCTCGTCTCTTCGCCAATCGCTAGCTTAAAATTTCTTGCACGCTTTATGAATGACAACCTACATAATAGAGATGATTTGATTCAAATTCGGATTGGTTACTAAACGATCAAATCATTTCATCGAACACTTAAAGTGCATAGAGCTTACTTATTTTTTAACAATGGAAACATAAAATTTAGACCACATCTTTAACTCTTTTTAGCTTCATATTCTCATATATCAACTACCGACAATATTTCATAATTACACCAAGCTAAAATTCAATGAAAACAGCCCAACCCAAGTTAACAAAAACAAGAACAATTTGTATATGCTTTCTAGCCATTTCTTCTTCTAGCTTGTGGTTCCATTATCAATACCAACATTTAGAAAAACAAAAAAATATCATTTAAAACATAAATAAGTTGTCTTCCATAATTTTTATCCACAACAAGTTATAAGTGTAGTCTCAAAACAGTCCAACAACAAGACAACTATATCTCTCCTCATATCAAGTTCTAGCTCCTGATGTTTCATCCATCCAACATGTTATTAACCTTAAGCACAACTAAATGTTATTTACTTTACCTTATACATAAACCACAAAATTAAATCCAAGCATTTCATGAATCACAACAACCCTCGCTTACACTACAACCCCATAGGAATGATATTCTTCAACTTAGCTAGATTTTGGTGTTGAAATTTTATGTAATCACATGGAGTTCACATTCAATCTCTTAGGACTGTTAGCGGACCTTTGTAGGGTGTAAGGAAGAAGTTTTTTATAAAAAAGACCCAAAAAGAACCCCAATTCGCAATTTAAACAATCAAATATCGGCCACCTCCATAGCTTTCACGGTCACATTTCATGGCTGTGAAATGGTTCGTGGTACGTGAAATCTACCCACCTTTAGAGGGGGTTTTAACCCTTGTCATGGTGGAGGCTGGTCCATTTTACAGGCCGTGATCCATTCATGGTTCGTGAACATGTACCATAGAAACTAATTTTTTGATGAACTTATTTTCTTTGACTCGTTTGGCCTCGAAAACTTATGGTATACATATAACATTTGTTCAACACATTCCTTAACCTTGCAAGAGCTTTATTACTTCCTCGATCTTATATTAGTTTACTTAGGAGATGTCGACGTATAAACTATGGGGTGTAACAAGAAAAGACATCTGAAATTAGTCATGAACTGAGCAACTCTGTCGAATATAATTGACACTGGAATCCAGTGAAGGTGAAGTCCAAACTAACCACCTGTTCATCTTCTTCTATTTGCAGGTACACATACTTGAGGATCAAGACTAGAATCTCCATGGATGATATCTCCCTTATATATAGCAGGGCATAATCTTTGGCTACCTAGGTAGTCTTAACTATAAGAAAATGAGATGAATTTGTCAACCTATCAAAAATCACACATATAGAGTCATACTTCCACTGTGAATGGGGAAAACCTGTAACAAATCTGTATTGATCATCTCCACTTCCATATCGGAAACACTATATTCTGGATTGGTCCCTGGGCTTCTGGTGTTCAAGTTTACTTTTTGGAAATTCAGACATTAAGCAATATATTCAGCAACATTCTTATTAATGTCATTCCACCAGTAAATCCCCATAAGGTCATGATACATTTTCATCGACCCTTGGTGAATAATATACTGTGACTGATGAACGTCCGCCATAATATGCTCCCTGAGCTCCTCAACATTTGGAACACATAAACAACCTTAATATCATAGGACCATCTCTCAGTTATTATATGACTTATACTACCTGTAAACTAATGACTGAATGTGTTAGTCACCAACTTAGCCTTGTCGGGATGATATAGAATGTAGATGTCATAGTCGTTTAGAAGCTTGATCCAACTTCTTTGCCTCATATTTAAGTCCTTCAGCTGGATGATATATTTAAGGCTTTTGTGATCCGTAATGATATCAACATGAACCTCATATAGATAATGCTGCCAGATAAGACAAATACCACTACTTCTAACTCAAGATCATGAGTTTGATAGTTTTTTTGTGCTTCCCTCAATTGTCTCAAAACATAATAAATAACCATGTCATGCTACATCAGAACACAACCTAGCTTAACCCTCGCGTCACAATAAATAACAAACTCTTCTAAATCTTCTAAGAGTCTTATGACATGTGCTGGCTAATGTATATAATGAGGGTGTTGATGTGCAAGTGGGTCGGGTGTTGGGTATATTTGGGTCAACCCAAAAATAGAACTCAAAAAGTGGGTCTCAGGTTTTCGATTTGGCCGGATAAGGTGGTGTTTGGTGGTTGTTTCAGGTAGTTGTGCTTGGAAACATACTTAGGCCTTTTGTGGGGTTATCACGCGTGGGTTGAGGGTCTGAGTGATGTTCGGGGACTTGGTGATTTGATGGTGGTAAGGCTACAGAAATGAACTGAAATAGTGAGGCTCCGGCAAAGGTTGGTTTAGTAGACTGTTTGATATTGTCGGATTTGGACGGTTGTATACGGGTGGTTATGGTTAACAACCTTTGGAGGGGATGCTTGTGAATATGTTGAAACTTCTATTCTTGGTATTTGTTTTGAAGATCATTTCAGTAAAACTCTTCTCCTCTTGGATGACTTGAAGTCTTCAATATAGCTAAATTTATGATCTTGTTAGTCCATCAATTCTCTCCTTGAAATCCACATCTTCTAGATATCCCTTGCCCTTGCCATCTTGTCCTCCAACTCATGACCTAGTCATCCCTTTGGAGGACATTTTGGTCTAGTCACCTTATTGGAAGGCTCTCGGTCTTGTCACCCTTTACATGGCTTATTATTGTGTCCTAAGGTAGTTATTACGTGGAATACTATGTCCTAAGCTAATAGCTAAGATAGTAAGTAAAATATAAGCTAAAAGAAAAGCATGGTCTCGGCCTAGACCAACAAGAAGGCCGAATAAAACATGTTTCTTAGATCAACACATGATAACTCCAATGCTATTCCATTTTCCATGCCATGTTATGCATCTAAGTGTGGAACGACGTGCCATTATTGGCACTTTTAGTAAAGCCCTCCTCAATTTTGGTTGAGATTTTAAGTCTGCAGGCTGATTTACATCAATCTCCCCTTCTTTAGAAGAATTCGTCCTCATGATCATACCACTTTGTACCAATGCTTTTGTCTAGATATTGTTTCCTGCTTGAGCCTTCATGAAGGTTGGCTAACCATATGAAGGGACCATTCACCGAGTAATCTCCCTACTCTATCCAGGCGTCATAAGTTTGTGGTTTGTGGTACGTGCCTACCAACCTTTCATCACAAGGAATCACGACTCGGGGTTCTCTTATTAGGTTGGCACTGAGCTTTTGTTCAATCCGCACTATCATAACCATGGTAGGAGTAGCACAAGGATCACCACTTTGGATGTCACAACTCCTGAATGATACAACAAGACACCCACATTTATAATTTAGGCCCTTGAAGATCTTTCCTTACTTTACCTCCTTTCGGTTCTTCATTGATGGAGATTTTGCTTTTAAGATGATCTTTGGTGGCATTTTAGCTCCACAAAAATTATGGACATGAGCACTCAACACTGGTCATGGAGACTTGTACCTTATAGTGAGATTGTAGGTCAATTGATTGTTGATGTACACCTTCCAATCATCATCATGCCTTAGTACCAATAAGATATATGTCATATTGGAGCAAAGGTACCCTTGTCACCCCCTTCTCCTAGCATATCTTGCCTTCCACATCCATAGGCTTGGGGTGTAGATAACGAACGTCTTGAAAATAAATCAAGAGTGAGTTCATTATCTTCCTTTGGTAAGATCATTGATGTGTCATTATTTAAGAATTCCATGTTGATTTTTTCTTCCATCCTTGTTTGCTCATATAAGGGGTTGAGAAAGAAGGTATCACCCACTTCTTCAACTTGGTACAAGGGATTGGTAAAGAAGGTCCACCCTTGTGTTGCTTCTTCATGATCACGGCTAGGGGCTTGACATGGAACAAGGTCCTCTTGAACATTTGGCTCAGTTTTTGTCATCGGATCATCATATGGAGGGAAGGGTCTTCCTAAAGCTACCTCACAAATAGTATCAACATCATTGCTAGGTGGTAGCTCGGTTATTGGTCTATGTGACTTGGCCATTTCTGAAACCTCTAAGGTTTCCATCGGATTGGTTTCTTCTCCACATGCCAAACCATTTATGGGACTCCCCTTGTTAGATTCTCCCTTTATCCTTTATGCATCAAGAGAGAGAGTCGGCTTCGCACTTCTTGGCGCATCAGATTTTCATGACCATTGCCTAATTAGATGACATCAGCACCAATCGGATCTTCTTATTATCCTTTTGAAAGGAATAAGTATTTCTTTCTTCATCATGTTATGCCTTCGTGTCAAGTAGCCATGGTTGTCCCAACAAAATATGACATGCATCCATGGGGAGGATGTCAGACAATATTTTATCTTCATATGTTCCAATCTCAAAAGCTAACAAGAGTTTGGTTTTCTAACAAGCTAATATTCGTCTTACTTTAACCGTTCGAGAGTATACATGTTCAGATGGTTGTGGGAAGGTAAGTTCAATTTGTTCACCATCTCTACAGAATCCAGGTTAATACAACTTTTTCCATCAATGATCACGTTGCACACTTTCTATTACTTACCTTGTTGATTCTCGGATACGGAGGTATCAAATGGGCTATATCAAACTCGCATGCCCAGTAACCCATGTGTGGTATTTAAAACATTTTCCTAGTTATATTGTGAATCATTTAGATAAACCTCTTAAAGAATTAGAAGGCCTAGTATACTGTGATGTGTGATTTGATCGAAATTCTGATTTTACAGACTCAGAAGGAGAAACTGTCATCCCAGTCAATCCAATTGGGATGCCCTGGACCTGACATGTCACTTGGAAAGAGTAATATGAAGCTCATAATTGGGATGTAGTCAGTATTGCCAAATAAAAAGAGAATTGATCTATGGTCGATTTGAAAATAATGACTCTCCTTGTGTCTCCTCATGTTCTTCAAGAACACTCAACACATGTTAGAGTACCAAATTTTCATGCTCCTTTGCATGAGTAACATTTTCTTCCACGAACTCCTCGATTACATATTTGTTCGTAAAAAGGAAATCCTTTCTTTTGTGACTATTTAATCGATTAGTGAACAAGGTACAAATCCTAGATTTAGATTTATCCCTTACGGAATGCTCCGCAAGTTCCCTTTTCTAGGCCCGCGCACGTTCCGCAAGAATGTCACCGATGATCCTCCTTAGTTTTTCTTTTTTTACGTGAGCCATAGCGTCAAATTGTGGGATGGGATCGCTTCACTCTGATCCCAATATAATGTATATAAGGAGGGTGTTGATGTGTAAGTGGGTCGAGTGTTGGGTATATTTGGGTCGACCCAAAAATAGGACTCAAAAAGTGGGTCTCGGGTTCTCGGTTTGGCCGGATAGGGTAGTGTTTGGTCGCTGTTTTGGGGTAGTTGTGCTTGGAAACAGACGTGGGCCTTTTGTCGCATTGTAACAGGTGGGTTGAGGGTCAGGGTGACGTTTGGGACTTTGTGATTTGATAGTGGCAAGGCTGCGGAAATAAACCAAAACACTGAGGCTCTGGCAAAGGTTGGTTTAGTGGACTGTTTGATGCTGCCGGATTTGGACGGTTGTATACGGGTGATTTTGGCTAAAAACCTTTGAAGGAGATGTTTGTGAAGTATTGTGGGGTTTGAGGATGGTTAGTATATAGTGGGTTGGGTAAGGATTGAACATGAGTTGCAAGGTGCAAGCTCGAGTGAAGGGTGGTTGATTTGTTAAGTGTTGGTTCGGTTGTTATGGTTTTAAGTGAAGTGCGGTAGATATGTCAAGGATAGAGACACGGGGGTTTTACTGCTCGGGCCGACACCAAGACGGAGGTGACCAATTTCACAAGGACTTGATCGGGGTTGCTAAGTACAAGCACGAATACAAACTAAGTAAGGGTGGCCGGAAACCTTAAGATAGGCCCTAGGCTTAGGCTAGGTTTGATCACACAGTTCCAACGTTCGCTTGCAACCAAGGGGGTACATTAAGCATGGGTTTTGATTAAGGCACACAGTCCTGATCAAGACTTACACCTAAGGGAAACCTTATCTTGGGTTTAACTATGTCACACAAGTCTTAGCTAAACATACACCAAGGGGTTGGTTCACACAAGAACCGAAGGCCCTCCTGGAGGATTAACTAATGTATACAACACAAAAGTTGAATACATTAGCTTTTGAGTAAAGATCACTTTTATATATCAATCAACTCTGACTTTTACAATGGCCTAAGGCCTCTTTTTATAGTACAAAATAGACTATTCTAGAAGAAGATAAAATGACACAAAACTAGAACCCATTTTGCCTAGTGTGGACGAGTTTGGGTTGACTTGGTGGCCAAGGTGTTTCGGCCACCTCTTCTGCTTCTCTAGGCCGAGATTGAGGTTTCCCATGTAACCATATTCATGAATTTGTTAGGTCATAAATTCTTTCAACAACCTCATCTTCTTGGAATGTGTTGGAATCTTCTATTCCTGGTATTTGTTTTTATGATCATTTCGGTCAATGGCTTTTCCTCTTGGACGACTTGAAGTCTTCAATATAGCTAAATTTATGAACTTATTAGTCCATAAATTCTCTCCATGAAATCCCCATCTTCTAGATGTCCCTTGTATTTTCCATCTTGTCCACCAACTCACGACCTAGTCATTCCTTTGGAAGTCTTTTTTGTCTACTCACCTTAATGGAAGGCTCTCGGCCTTGTCACCCTTTACATGGATTATTAATTATGTCCTAAGGTAGTTATTACATGGCATACTATGTCCTAAGCTAATAGATAAGCAAGTAAGTAAAACATAAGCTAAAAGAAAAGCATGGTCTAGGGCAAGACCAACAAAAAGGCCGATTAAAACATGTTTCTTAGATCTTCATGTGATAACTCCAATGCCATTCCATTTTTCATGCCATGTTAGACATCTAAGTGTGGAACGACATGCCATTACAGTCACTCTTGGTAAAGCCCAAATCGGCTTTGGTTGAGAGTTTAAGTCCATGGGCTGATTTACATCACGGGCGTAAGCTTCTATTGCACGCCTATGACTACTTAAACTTAGTCGCATTATGAGTTAGCGTTGTCAACAGGGCAGAAAGAGAAGAGAAGCCCTCTACAAACCTCCCATAATAGCCTGCTAAGACAAAGAAACTACGAACCTCTGTAGGAGTTGTAGGTCTCAGCCAATCCTTTACAACTTCAATCTTCTGCCTATCTGCCTTGATGCATTCATCTGAAACTATATAGCCAAGAAAGGCTACTGAATTGTAACACTGCTCGTAAATAATCCTCATGCTCCATTTCTGACCGAGAATATCATTTATGAACACGATCACAAAGATATCAAAGAATGGCTTGAACACATGATTAATCAAGTCCATGAAAGTCATTGGTACATTAGTGAGCCCAAATAACATTATAAGAAACTCGAAATGGTTGTACCGGGTTCTGAAATTCGTCTTTGGAATATCCTTCTCCTTTAACCACAACTGATGATACCCAAACCTAAGATCAATCCTCGAGAAATACATAGCACCCTGCAACTAATCAAATAATTCATCGATCCTCACAAGTGGGTACTTATTCTTAATAGTAATTTTATTCAGCTTGACAGTCAATACACATTCTTAGCAATCCATCTTTCGTACTGACAAACAATACAGGTGCGCCCCAAGGAGAAGTACTGGGCCTAATGAAGCCTTTCTCCAACAAATCATTCAGTTGCTCCTTCTACTCTTTCAATTTAGCAGGAGTTATTTTATAAGGAGGAATAAATATCGGCTGAGTTCCTGGAAGTACATCAATGGCAAAATCAATCTCACTTTCAGAAGGAATACCCGAAAGTTCCTCTAGAAATACATCTAGGAATTCATTGACTACAGGGATAGACTGGAGGGCCGGTGGTTCTATCGCAGCATCTCGAACCCTGACTAAATGATATACGTAGCCTTTAGAAATAATTTTTCTTGTCTTAAGGTAGGAAATAAACCTACAATTAGGCGTTGCAAAATTCCCTTCCACTGTAGAACTGACGCGCTTGGAAAATGGAATTAAGCAACCTTCGTCCGACAATCGACATTAGCATAACACGAGGCTAACCAATCCATACCCATAATGACATTGAAATCCCCCATTTCTAATTCTACCAAGTTTGCTAAGGTATGACGGCCAACGAGAATCACTATAAAATCCCGATAGACTCGTTTAGCGATTACAAGATCACTAACTGATCTAGATACCGCAAATAGTTCACCCAACAACTCAGGCTCTCTACCAAACTTACCAGCAACAAATTGAGTAACATATAATAATGTAGAGCTAGGATCTATCAATATGTATACATCATGAGAAAATATGGAGAATATACTTGTAATAACGTCTGTAGATGACTCTAGATCCAGTAAACCCACCATTGCATAAATTTTGATTTGATTACCACAAAAACTAGATCTTCCACTTCGGCCTCTACCTCGATGAGCTGGCACTTGAGAACCTTGCCCACGAGGGTGTACTAAAGATGAAAAAGCATTTACAGATCCAACCAGCTGAGCCATGCCACACCCACCTGTCAACGGATAGTTCTGCATAATGTGATCGGGCTGCCTATAGGAATAACATAAATCCGAACCCTAATGACCTTGACCGAAATAAGCCCTACCACACTAATCACAATGGGGCAAATGTGGCCTCACCTAACTCAAATCCTCTCTAACTTGAGAACTTGATACTCGTTAACTCAGACCTCATCCAGAATAAGCAAATTGATCACGGCTTTCACGCCCCAAACAGGAGGGGCACGACTGGCAGCCGATGCGTTACTCAACCGATCACCATATGTATATTAACCAGCATGATATATGAGGGATGAAAGGGCCACCAATACCAAACTAGAGATACATGGAAAAAACTCACCAATAGATAACTCAAAATGACCTAAGTGAACGTATCCATGAAAATACGGTCGACAAGCCACCATATCAACTATACAATCAAAACTTATACCGATAAGCCAAGTAAAACATCCATACACAGGACATTCTTCTAAAGGCCTCTAAGAGTACACAAACGTCATAAAGGTCGGGACAGGGCCCCGACATACCCCTCAATACATATACATAAGCATAGTGACCCAAAAGGCAACTCTAGATATGTAATATAGGTAAACATGTATATAAGAGTGTTATACAAGTAAATAGTATAGAATGTCAACCTGGGACTCAGAAGTGCCACTGAGGGTGCACAACTGACATAACCATGACCATATACATGAAAGTATAATCAAGACACTCTATGGGTCCATATTAGTATCAAGTTCCTCTGTAGGTTAAACTCATCATAAACTGCCCGACCATATAGGACACGGTAATATCTGCCAAATTGATCACTGGTAACTACCCAACTGGTGGTAGATAATAATATATAACTGCCTAATCAGTGGTATGCATATATAAGTGTCTGTGTTACCGACTATAGCGTGGTGCGGTATGAAAATAGATATATATATATAAGTTCAATGCAAGACAGACATCAAGGGACATCCTGAACAGAGTCGAACTGACCTATGGTCATTACCTTGCAACTTCGTTATGTAACGTATATCAGTTGTCGGGAAATCAACAAAAGGTACAGAATAACACATAAACATTGATATCATAAAACGCAGAAAAGTACACCCAACAAGGGATAGACAAGAGCCATGAAATATTTTCAAGTGTAAAGAACAAGCATATCTTCAATAGTCAAGAGTAGAGTTCTCTTTTGCGGGCGTTTCGTTATGTATCGCTTACACTAGGATCATTCCAAAAGAAAGAAAATGATAAGCTTTTCGTACCTTATATCAAACAATTATGTATCAAGGCCGAATCATCCTTATTCATGCCTAAGTTTACACCCAACAATAAGTGTACTAACATTAGTTACGAGTAGTTCAACAATCCCTTGTTGAGTGGCAAGCTCATTCCATATAAAATCAGACAACAAATCCCCCATTTTCCTTACTTTACCAAGTTCATAAGAATAATAAGAACACATACGACCTTGAACTGTATACTTGCATCACCACCACACACCCAACATCCCCACAACACAAATCCATTTACATAACAACAAGTGCACAAACATCACCAATCAAAACTATTAGTTATCACGTCGAGCGACAAGCTCGGATTGAATCCCTTTAGCACCCTTCAACCCCATTATCATTCATTATTGAACTAGTAATATATACAGTTTACTAACAAATACTTTTTAAAGGATTTTTCAACCTTCTACTCAGTTTCAAAATTACCCAAACAACCCAACACAAGATAATATCACTATGGACAACTTCCAAGTGATGTATAACCATTTCCTTTTCTAGTTAGCAATTCCATCAACAAGCTTGACATGTAAAATAACATAATCATACTTAAAATATCATAGCCAATTCGTTTACCATAATTTCCAGCCATTTAATGTTCATAAGAGAAACTTTCAAAACAGTCCATAAAGAAGAAAACCATCTCAAGCTAATCCAAGAAGTATCTTGTAGTTTATTATCCTATCAACTTAACCAACTTACAAACAATCCTAATAATAATTATTAGGGTGTTATAAATACCTTAACTAGTAGAAACAACTTGGAATCTATGCCGAACACAGCTCATAACCACCCTTAATGCCAACACAATCTTGTAGAGGTGCTCTTTCTTCTTTAAGGTAACCTCAATGTTGGATTATGGTGAATTTATTTTGATTTTGTTTGGTTCCTTGGGGAACCATTTGCGAGGGTTTAGAGATTGTAAGGATGGAATAAGGTCGAAAAATGAGCAAAGCTCATCCAAAAAATGAGAGAAAAGTAAGTGGAGGTCGGCAACCACCATGGTGGGTCCCAAAAGGGGTTGCATTGTGCAGTCTCGCAAAACTGTGAATATCTCTCTACTCTGACATCGTTTCGACAAACGGTTTAATATGTTGGAAACTAGACTCATGGAAATTAAATTTTTTGAGTGTACAACCCCGTAACTCCAAGTAAATTGGGATAAAATCTCAGTCACATTAGACCCAATTTCAGTAAAAATATGAACGTAACTTGCAATAACTTTTGCCGACTTTTATTTTACAACATGCTTGACTTCAAAACATAACATACAAATATTATATAATTCAAATACATTAAAACATGACCTCATTAACATATTAATCACTCCTAGTTTTACCCCAAAAGTACGGGTTATAATATCTTTTATTCTTTTAACCCTGAAACCATTTGGTACATGCTTAACACTTGTTTAATACCTCATTTAGCCTTGTAGGGCATTCATGGTTTCTCCGAAATCACATTAGTTGACTTACGATATGAAAAATGCAAAAATTTCAAGGCATAACAACAATGTGGTCCCTGAAACTGTGGGGGTGCACTGGCTACAGGATAAGTTGGATGCCTGAAAGACTACCCACCTCAAAGCTCACAAAATCCACATACAGATCTGGCCCACTTATGGTCACCTCTATCTCACTCTCGGTTAGCCCGTTTCTGCCACTTATGATCCTCAAAATTCTGAGCATATTCCTGAATATAAGAAATATCCATGCCCACACTCAAGGAGGCTATAGTACATTCATTTACCAAATGTGACCCCAAACCACTAACAAATAGACGTACCCGATCGCGCATCTCAACCACGATCATACCTGGCCAATGAATCAAAGTGAAGACTATACTCGTGCACGTTGATAGTTCCCTGCTAGAGGTTTAGAAAATTATCAAGCCTCAAAAACACCTTCTATACAACTAGTGGTGCATGTGATCGCCTAGACCGCTCTCTTGCCTCATACCACAAAATAGTAGCATCCCACAACCTATAAGAAGCTAACTCTGCCGCCTCAGTGTTAATAGCATGTATCACTTGCAATGTTCGATGCATCTGATCTAGAACAATCTGCGGGTCCTCATTCTGGTCTGATCCCCTGAATACTGGGGGGGTCCAAGTTGATGAAATCCTAGACTCTAGCACTAACTGCCCTATCAAAAGGACCAACACCATAATGTTGGGACTCTGTGGCTCTCAACTGAGTGAAGAACTGAACCGCACTTTGCATATCCATATCTTGGTCATGGACATCCTGTGGAGGAGTTAGATGTACAACAGCGTCTCTAAGGTCTTCTGGGGCTGGTGTTGTTCGTGAAGTCTAAGATAAGGCCTTGTTCTGAGGCGTATGTTATCTCGTATTAGCAGGTGGAACCTGACTAGAACCTTCTCCCGCATCCATATCCAGCATCCTACTAGACATTTGACTTCTAGTTGAAAACATCACTAAAATCACAAACAAGATAGGGATCAGGAATTGAATTTTTATAACTCAGCTCTAGCGTAGGATCTAAGATAAGAACAATGACAACCACCCTAAATACCTTGTAGTCTCCTGCTTATAAATGTGGTGCACAACACATCCATAAAGAAGACACAACTTGTAAACTCCTTGGGATATACATGTTCTGATACTAAGTTTTTTACACCCCAACCTTGGGGAATGTGGCCGACACCCGATGCCTTAACGGCCTGAACATACCGCTTCTGGAACATACCCTATACATGCAAGTATTAGTGCCTACAAGGCCTCATTATGATAATCTAAACATAATAACATGTAATAGAATACAAGTCATCCATATATGCATACATAAGGACAAAAAGGCCACATTAGATATAAACAGAAAAATTGGAAGGCTAACAAGGCCATACAAAACAATTATACATAAGACCCAAGTTTATAAGCCTCTAGAAGTAGTGTAGCATAACAGACTAACAGGGCCCCCCATACCCAATATGTATATATACATAAGTAATAGACCCTAAAAACTCTCTACAACAACTCTGGGAGAACTGGAGCGCAACAGCCGATTGCTGAACTGGACAACCTACTAAGAAGGTGTGTTAGCCTGCATCTGCGGGCATGAAACACAGCGCCCCTAGAAAAGGGATGTCAGTGTGAAAGAATATAGTGAATATATAAGGCAGTAAAACATAAATAAATTTAGTAATGTATATGTAGATAAGAGAGACAACTTGTAACCCTGAATGCCACTAAGGTCATATGATATGCATGTTTTCATTTAAAAAAGAATAAATATGTATATAAATTAGCCACACAATGGTGCAATACCATCATCATCAAGCGACTCTCTAGGGCTAACATCATCATAACATACCCAACTGCAGCGGTGTGCACAGTAGGTGTTGTACCCGGTTGAATATAGAGCAATTTGATGGAAAAATAGATATAAATATATATATATATATATATCATGCATGAAAGACTCAAAAAAACATTCTGGACTTGGTAGGAGTGACATAAGGTTCTCCGACTATCATTGTGTAACTACATATTAGCAGATGTCATGAAACCAACAAAGAACACGGAATTCCACATAGTGAGAGATAATATAAAGTGCTAAAGTACTCCCGACAAGGTAAAACTAAGATTCAAGAAGCATTTTCAAAGAATATATAACAAGTACATTTCTAATATCGAAGAGTAGAAGTATTTTTGGTGACGTTCCGATGTATATCGTATCTATTAGGATCATGCCAGAAGAATGGAAGGGTAAGCCTTACATACCTCTCGTCGTCAAGATGGAATAATACATTAGGACTCATGGAGTGTAACAATTCTTTCTACAAAAAAACAAGAATGTTATCATTGTCAACAATGGGGAAGCTAGGTTACGCTATATCAAATGGCAAGATCGCGTTGCAATGAAAATTAATACTTCATTATCTTTTCTCCTTCTTCCTCAACACATTTAACACATCATTAAAAACCTATCCAAACCAATTCTCCATAACTAACCACCACAAGTTAGGTAAAAAACAATCAAAACAGCCCAAACAAGCTACAACTATGAGTTCTCAACTTAATTTCACAAGTTTGGCTTCTAATCAACTAACTGTGGTGTAGATAGATTCAATCATATAGAGAAGGAGTTAAATCTTATCTTATATTCCACAAATAATCCCTTAAACACGTTATTTCCAAAAAAACCAGACCTACAACATCACCATAAGAGAAAAGAGGAGAGAAAAGCTAACTACACGAACTTCCTAGAGAGAGAGCGATGTTATTTACTTCCTATTTATGCCTAGATAGATATAGAACTCTTGGAGATTCTTGACATATCTTAGGCAACTATTTATAAGTGGTTAGTATAAGAAATGAGGATTTGGATGGGGTTGGTCGATTATATAGCCTAGCCACCGCCTCAACTTTCACAAACCGTAAAAGTTTCATGGCAGCTCAACCCCAACATGAAAAACATCCACAGGCTGTGAAGCCACTGTGGTTGGTAGTTTGGTTTTTCTAAATTTCTACCTAGCAATCACGGTGGAGACACCAATTTCACAGTACGTGGTTAACTTTGAACTTTGCTGAAATGTTTGCTCTTTGATTTGATTAACCTCTATACTTCCCGATACTTCCTTAAACTTTTTTAAACCTTCGTTATCCTTATACAAGACATTATACTTCCCAAAATACTTACATTTATGAATGACGTACTTTTACATAAAGTTATGAGGGTGTAACAAAAATGACTTACCAAGTCATTACAGAGAGAGGGGGAGACAAATTATTCTTTCCTAGTTAAGTTGATATGGCGACAAGGGAATGCAGGAAGAGGCACCATGTATATTTTTGAGTGGGTGAATTTAGTTGTGTTAGCATTTTCTTTGGGCTGGCTATTTAGGTGGATTTAGGTAAAATTTTCTTTAATAATGACTATAAAGTGGTCCAAGAATATGTGATCTAAAAATTGATTTAATATAGCTCAAACGGGATGTATTTTGAGTCTTGAAATTGGCTTGGATTTGTTACACCCCGTATTTTCATGCTAGTATGCATTGTAAGTAAAGTAATTTAGTGCCATAAATTGTAAGATCATATATATGGATAACAATGGTTTAAAACAAGTGTTAAGTAAGTCCTGCAAGAATTCGAGGCTAAATGAATCGAAGATGTTATAACCGTACATGGAGTTACGGGGTGATCCATACACATTATCGAAGATCTATTATTCTAGTATCAAACGCATTAAGCCATTTGTCCATAACACGTCGGAGTAGAGAGATATTCATATTTTTGCGAGACGGCACGGGCATATTCTTTGGGACCCACTTAAGGCGGTGGCCGATCTTGTAAGGATATTTAAGCCTTCCAGCCTTATCACTTTGTCATTTCATGCCAAAACCAGTTACAAAATAACCCCAAATACTCTCTAAGATATCCCCAACTATCCAAGAGTGAAATCAAAAGAAAAAAACTCAAATAAAATATCGGGAATCCCGTGGTGCTAGTGAGTTTCTTGTTCTTCTTGTAGTGGCTAATATTGGTGTGGTACCACCTCTTGTGGAGGTTTTTCTAAGTTTCATAAGGTAATCTTATAATCATCCTTTACATATTTGATCTTATAGATATCGTGGTTATCTTGTACGGTTGAAAACTCATGAAATAAAGGTCGGAAATCGTAGTTGTAATGTTGTTGGTTGCTGAACTGTTTTAAGGTTGTTCTTGTGGTATTTTATGGATGGAAATTGATGGAATTACCTAATTATGTTGTTTTCATTGACATGTATTTTAAATAATAAAGGGTTTAAAGTTATAGCTTTATTAGTCATAAACCGAGTATGCAGCTCATTGTATCATTATTTTAATAGAAAAGCTTATTATATAGTTGCTTGTTATTTGGGTTGTTGTTATATTTGGATACTTGAGGAAAGTAAGAAAAATAGGTGAGATGTTGCGCAATTTGTTATAGGATTAGTTTACCATTTGAAATACGATAGTTGTCTCACTTGTAGCATGACAACGTCGTTTTCATTATTGTATATTACGGTGCGGTGAGTTCTCTTATCATGATTGTTGGGCATATTATCACAAGTATCTAAAGGATACTCCCTATTCTTTCATTGTCATGTATGTATATCTAGAATGAGTCGAACGAATGCATAAGAAAAGAGTATATCATAGAACTCTCATTTTCAGATTGTCATTGTTGTCCTCATGTCTTAGCTATCCCCTGTCAGGAATATACGTTCATTCCATACATGTTTTACGTTAATAGAAAGAGTAGAGATTTTATATATATATATATATAGTAATACTATTACATACAAAGATGTCCCAACCTTATGGTTGGTGAGAGATATCCCGGCCTTGCCACTAGTGAGAGATATTCTGACCTTCCCGCTCGTGAGAGAATCCTGGCCTTATGACTGATGAGAGCCATACCAAGCCTTATACGGCCGAACTGAGATACAGAGACATCCCGACTTATGACTGGTGAGAGATACATTGAGCCCTACATATGGCTGGCTAGCTATACTATTGTGTAGGTAAGAGTTGAGTTAAAGGAGGTAAGTGTGTTCCAGAGTATGTTTTATCCTTAGTTGTTTTCGTATGCATTTAGTTATTGAATCGCCTTACATACCAGTACATTATATATGTATCGATGTCCCTTTGCTAAGGGCGCTGCATTTCATTAGTGATGGTTTTGAGAGACAGATATATAGGCCTGCGCAGTACGCGATGCCGAGCTCAGCTTGATTAGTAAGCTCCATATCTTTCATAGTTTCCAATTCATGAGTATTGATATGGTTATAGAGATGAGGGTAGCCCCGGGCCCTATCCTGACCATAGTATAGTTGTATTCATTTTGGAGGCTTGTTGGCATGTCCTGTGTGTATAGTATGTCAGCATGGTGTCTTGTCGGCTCTTGTAAATATTTGTTTTGGGTTGATGTTAGAACGTCCATGGTGGCCTTGTCGACCCAATATTTACAAGAGCCGACAAGACACCATGCTGACATACTATATGGGTTGATGTTAGAACGTCCATGGTGGCCTTGTCGACCCATTCTGACATAAAATCTAGTTCTTATTCAATCGTTACCATTTTGGTGAGTTGTTCACATCTGTAGGTGGATTGGACCCTCTTCTTGATCTTAATAGATATCCATCAGCGATATGCTTTTAACCATTTCATAATCGTATATTCCTGCGGAGTCTTTGATATTTCTAATATTTTACCGCTTATCCTTCTTATCATTACATTTTCTTCCATTCATTACGAGTATCATCCTTAACCATCAGCTTTTACTTCCCGGCTCTGTAGCCCTTTAACTTGGTCACCTTATGTTAACCCCCATATTATTACTTCTTACTTGGAATATTTCTTGAGAATCGTTGTCATTTTCTTACAAGATCAATGCCTCAAATTCTAAGATCATCATTTGATATAAATATAACATGGTCTGATGGCTTATCCGACCTTTTATCTAATCTCCTTCTAGATTCTGTACGCATCCTTTCTCTATGAAAATTGACATATCCTCTTATTCATAAATTCAGATTACTCCTCTTGAGCCTACATACTTTCATCTCTAATTATTCTTCATGCTTTCCTTGGAGAATCCCTTACAATTAGCTGTCCTTGCCATTGCTTTACCTCTTTTGACTGGGAGGCCGCTATCATTCCTTTCATACTATATTTATCAATACATACACATCCATTGAAATTCATGGAATATCCGCAAAATCGGGGTAACATAACCTTAGCCGTCGCAAGACATCTCTTAGTAACCCTTGCATTTGCTTACTAAGTCATCGTACGAGACTATGTCGGTTCGTTCCCGCCCTTTTCCCATGGGCCAATTCTCACGCAACTGAATTATTCACATAAGTAAGGTGTCACTCATTCATGACTGACACACGTGATTCCAATAACAAAGATGTTAACCTTGGAGGCTCATTCCTTGCTAACCTTTAAGGGCCATCCCTTTTTGCAGTTTATTCTTTTACCACCTACTTGCTTGTTTTGCAATCTCATGATACCTCTTATTATCTTATCTCGAGGGTCTTTGAGTCTTGTTTCGTCTTATCTAAAGTGTCGATTCAGCTTAATGTTCTCTGATTTAATGACTAAATCATCTTAACTACCTATCCCATTGATTTTTTGGCTTATTCAAATCTTGTAATACACTCGGTCCCATAACACCTCCCATTGATGCCCAACCATTACCGCTTTAACTAGTTTCTATCTTTATTGGACAAGGCTTCCCATCCTTCTATAATTTATTTCATGAATCTTAGTCGTTTCATACATTTATTCCAACGTTTCATTTACCTTTGTGTTTTTCTCTTGCTACCAATCTCACCATTTATCCTCGTCTAGACTCTCGTAATGTAACCTTTCTTGTGTCTAGATTCCTCACCTTCTCTATTTTCTAACAGGAGTCTCATAAAGGGAAGCATTTACCTCTTGCACAAAGGGCTCCATGCCCTGCTTGCTAAATCTTTAAATTATTTTAGGGTCATACTTGGGTAACAATTTCCAGGTATATTATGTACACATTCTCTAAATGGGTATCATTTCTTAATGGGACTTATTCTTCAGTATCGTCCATATTGAGGATCGTCCTGGATCCCTACTAAATCCTGAGGATACATTTTTTTTGAAACTTACGTTCATTGACGTCAATAAATCAATAACAAAAATAGGTACTTCTCACAATAATTCTATCACCGCTAAAGATGGAGAAATAAGGCTTTGATTACTCTATCTGGATTTCGATCTCGTTACAATCTTCTGCATTTTAGACATTTGGTACCTCCATCGCCTTACTCTTTCTATTTTTCTAAAGTTGATTCTTCATTTCGTTTTCCCAAACTCACATCACTTCCTTCGTATATAAGGGGGAGACAGTCCCTCATACTCTAAAATTTCAATAGAACTCACACCTCTGGCATGTCAATAATCTTGGTCAGAATCTTTCTTGGTCTGGCTATAAATATGAGTTAACCAAGGTCTTTTTGGTTATTGTCAGAACTGAAACTGTGTAAAGCACGAGTTAGACTCGAATTTTCACAACTCAGCTCTACTGCATGATCTGTGAGATGAAAGAACAAAAACCATCCCTAAATGCATCCTCTCACTTATAAGTGTGGTGCACAACACACCCATAAATAAGACTGCTAAACACGGCTTGTAGACTCACTAGGACTAACATACTCTAATACAAAGTTTATCACTCCCCCAAATGGGGGGAGGGGGTGACCGGCACCTGGTGCCTCCCGAGCATACCACTTTGAAACATAACTTATAAACTGAATAAAAACTGCTACTAACAAGGCCATAATAGCATGAATATACAAGACATCATCTGGACGTCACAACAGGAGAAGAACAACAACTTCAAACACTATATACAATATGGTACAAGACTGGAATAGTCATCGTACAGATCAACTAAATATACTAAACCAAATCTAAAAGCCTCTATGGAAAGCATAATCATGACATTGCTGAAATAGTGCCCTGAATTACCCATCAAATGTACCTGTACCAAACTCAGCTCATGACTTTAACTCGGTAGCTTTGGGTTACTGAAGCTCACCACTGAATCTGTGGAACTCAACCAGCTCCTACTGGGGAGGTTTATCTGTACCTCTATCTTAATCTACAGCATGTCATGTTGCACCCTCAGTAAATGGGACGTCAGTATGAATGAAATATACAAGTATGTAAAGCGCGAATAGCAACATGAAAATATGTGATATAAATCAGTCCGCGAATATTTGTAAGGTACTGTGGGATGTGGTGGTGGAAATAACGAATGGTTTGGACAAAGAATGCACACGAGATGCAAAGTACAAACCCGAGGACACACCAAGTATTGGACGGTCGATAAGTACACGGTCGATATGGCTTGGATAATCACAATGGGGTTTTAATTCCCAAGTCGACACCAAGATGGGGTGACCAATTTAACAAGGTCTAGTTCGATGTTTCTAAGTGAAATGCTCGTGAACAAGACAAGTGAGGGTGGCCGGAAAACCTTATGATAGACCCTTAGTTTGGGTTTTGTTGGATCACACAAGTTCTAATGTCTTCCTACGCCGAGAGGTTCCTTAAGCTTAGGCTTAGTTAAGTCAACAAAGTCTTAATCAAACTTATACAAAAGGGAAAACTTAGTTTGTGTTTAACTAGGCCACACATTCCTAGCTTCAACTTACACTAAGGGGTTTGTCTCACACAAGAACCAAAGGTAATCCCGAAGAACCGACTAAGAATATCAATCCCGGATTGAGAGACTTAGTTTTCTTGAGTAAAACTCAACTTTATCATTCATCAAACTCTGAATTTTACAATGGCCTAAGGCCTCTATTTATAGTACAAAAGAGAGTATTCTAGAAAGCAAATGAAAAGACACAAACTAACACCTAGTGTGGATGAATTTGGATTGACTTAGTAACCAAGGGAGTTCGGCCAACCCTTCCACTTCCCTAGGCAGAAGTTGTTATCTCCTATGTAACAATATTCATGAACTTGATTCTTCCAACAACCTCATCTTCTTGGAATGTGTTGGAAGCTTCTATTCTTGGTATTTATTTTGATTAACATTTCGGCCACCTATTGGTCTTCCTTTGGCCGAATTTGAAGCTTTCAATATAGCCAAATTTATGAACTTGTTAGTCCATAAATTCTCTCCTTGAAATCCCCACCTTCTAGATATCTTTTGTCCTTGCCACCTTGTCATTCTCATCTTTGTCACTTCATTACATAGCCTAGTTGTCCTTTCCTATTACATATCATATTAATTGTGTCCTAATGAAATCTAGGAGTTATGTACATGTTACACTATGTCCTAAGCTAAGCAAAGAAATAAACACAAGCTAAAAGAAAAACAAATATGGTCTTCGGCCAAGACCTACATAAAAAGCAGAATAAAACATGTACTTGAATCTTCACGTAACAAGTCAAATTCCATTCCATTTTCCATGCCATGGTAGGCATCCAAGTGTAGAGTGACATGCCATTATTGGTACTCTTAGGAAGGAACTTCCCAACTCATGTTGGGAGTTTAGGTTCGCGGACTGATTTACATCAATATGGGTTGTAAAGAAAAGCATAAAAGCAATCTGATACTCTGATAACCTGTATACCCTATAGAGCGGACAATGAAACTCTAAAACTGTATTGAACTCTTGGTATAGCAACTTTGGTTTGTAATCTACCCTCGGCTTATAACCCGAGGTGTAATATGTCATTTTCATCATGTAAACTCTAAGATATATGTATGGATGCACATATAAGTTCCTAGTCCGGTCGACTATAGTGAGGCGCGGTGTATATTATGTACATGTACAACTTCCCACTGGTTTATCGCAATGGTGGTGTGAATATTGTGTATATATATATATATATATATAACTGCCCACCAGCATAGGTTCGGTGGTTTGGATAATGTACTGTGATAACAATGGCACGAATAGCCTCTTTGGAACTCAGAACCCTTTGACTTTACTTTGAAATGACTCTTGGTCGACTTTGATGATTAACTCTTTGGAACACTCCTTTCTGGAGGCTTATGATATTATGGAAAAGAAAGCAACCAACCAACAATGACAATGAGTACAACAATAACAAGGAATAACTCCGACAAGGAATAACGATATATGAACATAATAGTTTTATGGACGTTTCTCTTTTAAAAATGATAAATACTTTGGATTTCATGCTTTTGAAAGAAGCAAATAGCCTTACATACATGCGTCGCTTAGTTACTAATACCTCACGAACCCTTAAATACTTTATGAGAGTGATCATCTACACAATATAGAGGATTTGGATCAATATGAGAGCAACAAACTAGGTATCAACTCACTCGGACAATTCAACAAGCACCTAGAAGGCGTACTCTTCTAATTATGGTTTTCATAGTCACCAACATGTTACTAACTTCCCTTCAACCCTCTATCAATAGAAAAAATCATGAAAACTACTACAACAACAACAATAACACATATTCCAACTTCTAGCCATGATCATCTTTAAAGTTTACTCAAGAACAATCCAAGAACAATAGTAACTTCTTCATAGAGTTTAGCATAATCTCCTTCCATTCATATTTACCAACTTAAACAACCAATCTACAATAATTTTAAGATCAATAAGGGGTAAAATAATCTTACCTCTACCAGCCACAAAGTTCTTTAGAACAAGTTCTCTTCCATCTTCAAGACAACTTCCAACTTGTCTAGTCATCAAGTGAAGATTTCCAAGATTTTTAATGATCATCCATGGAGGATTTTTGTTTAATTTGGTATGGGATGGACCCTTGATGATGTAAGAACCCTAGATGAGGGAGTTTGAGAGTGTTTGTGAGTGACTGTGGTCGAAATGAAAATAAAAAATGGGAAGCCACCGATTTGTGGCCCTTTATAGTACTCCCAACTGCCTCTCATTTGTGGCTGGGTATGTATCGTAGATCACTATGTATGGCCTCATATTACACCGTATATGGTGGCAGTCACGTGTGGGAATGATGACTTAAGTCTGTGGCCTAATCTGCAAGGTGGATCGGCTTCCGTGGGGCGGATCTTTTAGCATATTGCTCAATCTTTGTCGAACCTTGCCGAGATGTACTTTATTTAATCCAATTGACTTCCAACCTTTTGTATACCTCCGTAATACTCATATAAGTCGTACATGACTCTAAAAAAGGGTCTTGAGTTACCGGAGCTCAAATCAACTAACCATATATTCTATCGCATGTAGAAATTCCAGGTGTAACACCAATAATGTTCCAACATGATTGATAAAACAACCCAGTGAAACCATCAGGTCCTCCTACACTTTCCCCTTTCAACTTAAACACAGTTTCCTTCACTTTTTCTTAAGTTGGCAGTGCAGTGATTCTACTATTTTAATCTTCTGTGACCATTTTAGGAACATGATCAAGAATCTCAAATTTAGTAGGGTTTGGTTCCTTTGTAAATTGCTCCTTGAAAAATCTAATGTCTTCTGTTGCTATATCTTCCTTCTATTATAACCATATTCCATTAATCTTGTATTCTCTTCAGTTGTAATCTTTTCCTTCTACCCTGCACATAAATATGAAAGAACTTTGTGTTTCTATCGACATCATCAAACCATTGCATTCCTGCCTTTTATTTCCAAAAAACATCATCTAGATGTAAATATCTATTCAACTCTGCCTGGACCTTATGTAGCTTCTCCCTATTATGAGGAGAAGAGTTCAATTCAAAATGGACTTCATGCACCTTAATGACATCTTCCAAAGACTCATTCTCTTGAAACTATACCCATATGTATTTTTGTTCCATGTCATTAAAGCATCCTTAACTTTCTTCAGCTTATAATTGAATAAAGTGAAAGGATTAGCCATAAAATCTTCTTTCCAATTCTCCTTCACAATATCAAGAAAAGTTTCATGTTTCACCTAAATTTTAATGAATCTGAAAGATTTCTTAATTGGATCAGCATTTCCAGAGTATGAAATAAAGAGAGGGGCATGATTAAACCCTGTTTTGATCAAGTGTTGAATCTCAACACTAGTAGATACATTCTGAATCAACTGATCTCCTAGGCACCTGTCTAATCTTTTGAAAATACAATCACTCCCACTCTATCCATTCCACCAAGTATACTTACTCCCTTTGAAACCTAAGTCATAGATCCCACAATTTTGTATACAAGATTTGAAATATTGTATCTCATGTATGCTGATTGGAAGTCCTCTATATTTCTCTTCCTATGATGTAATCATATTAAAATCCCCTCTTATCATCCATGGTATGTTCAAGTTATCTGCCATGTCTTCAAGACTTTCCCATAAGTCCATCATCTCTAGTTGTGTATACTTAGTGTATATCACTGTGATGAGTAACACTTCTTGCATTCCATGAGCTTTGAGCTTAAAAGTAATGTGTTGTATATGATCTAGAACTATTTCTACTTAACACATTTCATCAAAAAATCATATATCTTGCCAGACACATTTGCTATAGCAGTATGCATATTTAATTTCCTTCTGTACTCTTCAATTTTATCAGCCTCCTGAAATGGTTCCATTAGTCCAATAAAACTAAACTGATATTTAAGATGCATTTTTGTTAGCCTAGGGTAGGCCTCCATGGTATTCGCTGATCTAATACTCTATAGTATTGCATTCATCATTTAAACATTAGATTTATTCAGTGCTCTTCTAGTTTGATATCCAGTTCCAGGTGGGACACTGGTGTCTCTTTGTGATTTCTTTTTGCCTTTTCCTGCTCATTTGAGGCATTTTGGGATATATCCCTATGCCTCAAAGCCTTTTGATAATGTTGCTCTAGTGACTGACCATCCATATACTTCTTTCCTTCTGATCTTTGTATCACCTAATTTTGTTTTTCTTTTATTTGAGTAACCAATTACATATTTATCTTGCTGCTCCCATCCTTCTTTTTTTGCTATGAATTCTTGTTGTTTTTACTCTGTTGTTGTGCAGGTTTCTCTATTTTCTCCATCTCCTTTCCAGTATCCCAATTTATAGTAGTGTCATCTCCTTGAGACTCATGATCATTGCTTCTTCTTATTGGACTGCAGGTATGTTGTTCTATTTCTTCTTCTTGCATCTGTTTACTTTGTCTATTACTCAAAGGTGTAGTGTCTTCCTTCCACATTGTGGATATCTCCTATTCTATTATTGCTTCTGTGTTTTCATCATTCTCCATTGTTTGTTCCCTACAACCCTCTTTTATTGGACTACGTATTTCAATTGTGACTGCTCCTTGTTCTATTTCCTCCCTTTTTGCACCTTGTTCCCCTTATTTTGTACTATCTTTCTGCTTGCTGCTGTGTTCTTCATGCCCCTTATTTCTTTACTCCTTTTCTATACTATGCTTGTTTTGTTCAGGAGTTGACATATTTTCCTGTTGAGCCTTATATGCATGAAAATTGTTCTCTATCCACTCCTTTGTGCTTACTGTTATTTCTCCTTACTTCTCATTTGTACTTTCATCCTCCATGTTTGAATTATTTGAAACATTTACTACTGCATGTTCTTCCTCCACTTCATCTAGTACAACAAAAGCATTACTAGATGGGGTAATTCTGGAAAGCTTATCCCTCTTGCAGTTACTATTGAGAACACAACCCCTCTTGCAAAAACATTTAGGGGTAATTCTGGAAAGCTTATCCAAGCTACTGCTATTGGTGTTTCCTACTCAGGTTTGAACCATGGATCCCAGATCAAAGGTTTCATTTGGCAGTATCTATCATGGAATTTCAAGTAATAGGCAGGAGTGAACATCATTCTCACATTGTCCTAAAGCAGAGACTGTCTAATCAAAAAATATATCTTTCATAAATTAGTCTTATTATGGCTCTGCCTTTGATTTCACATTGTATTGGCACAATCTTCCTTAATTCTTTGATGTCTATAATATCATAAGAGAATTTTCCAAGGACAACATATTATAACTCCTCTTTAATTATCATCTATTGAACTTCAATAGAGTTCCAAGCTATGTATGGTTCCCCATCCATAAAAGTAACAATTTTGGATGGGATGGTTATCTGTTGTGTATTTTGACATGGTGTGGGAGGTTTTAAAAGATTGGCGTGCTTTTGTTGCTTTGATTTCTCACTAGGAAAATCTGTAAGGACGGTTGAAGCTTGTAAACTTGTTGCATCAGACGTATTAGGTTTATTTGCTGGTGGTGATAAAGGTAGGATATGATTTACTTTTGAGAGGTTATACATCTGCTTATTGGGCTTATTACCGAAATGATAGAAAATTGACCTCAGGCTATGCTTTCTTTCTTTCTTGATAGTGGTGTTATTTCATGGAAAAATAAGAAACAATCTTGCACGACCCTTTCGACTATGTAAGATGAATTTGTGGCTTGTGAATTTGTAGCACAAGAAGATGTTTGGTTAAACATATTCTTTGAGCATTTGGATATTGCAAAATATTTGTAGGGTTCCATGATATTATATTATGATAGTAAAGCGGCTATACAGGAAGGATCCTAAGTATCACATAAAGACCAAACACATTTACATCAAGTATAACTTTGTGGAAGACATAATAGCAAGTTAAAAAATTTAAAAATTAAATACATTTACACAAAGTATGATAGCAGATCCTTTTACAAAGGCGATATCTAGAGACTTATTTGAAAAACATATTATGTATCTAGGTTTGCGAAGGATATGACCATATTTATGTGTTGTAAAACATCTTGAATGTTATAATATGCTCATTAATATTTGACTCTTGAATTTATGTTTATATCTCATATTCAGGTGATGATATATTTTATTGATAAAGGGTTTCGAACAAGTTGTGAGATTGGTTATCTCACACGAGCAATTACCTCTTACGTTGAGGAACGTAAAGAGATGAGTTCTCTTACACTCTGTAGTTTCACATAAAAATGTGTCATCAACAAAACCTAAGTGCAATAAGAAAGTATGAGGTATTATGTAGGGATAGTGATGGATTAAGGCAAGCTTAAGGAAGTGTCGGGAAGTATAGAGGTTGAATGAATTGAAGAAGATAAGTTTCATCACGACCTGGAGAATTTCCATGTTTTTTGGTGAGAGTTACGACTGTAAAATGTTTTACGGGCCATAAAACTCACGGCTCTCCACCATAAAGCTTAAATAGAATGTTGGAAGTGGAAGGGGTGTTTTACGGTGGCTGTGTTATAGACTGTAAAAGTTTTACTGTAGGGGTTGGCCGGCGTAAAATGTTTTACGGTCAAAATTCCTACCGTGAAAGTTGAGGCGCTGGCCAACCATTCGCGATTTAAAAGAGTTTTAGCCCTCATAATTCATCATTTTTAACCCAAATCAGTTCCACAAGATCCATGGACCCTCTCTAAGAGTTAAATAGCCATCCAAGCTTGATTTAGAAGGAAATAACGCAAAAATTACGCCAAGAGACTCGTAGTACTTGTATTCCTCTTGCTCTTCCTTTTTGCTATTATTTTGGCGAAAGTTTTAAACAACAAAGACAAAGTTCAAGACACGAATTTGGTGTCCAAGGTAAGGATTTCCCCCTCCTTTAGGTATATGAGCTATACAAGCCTTCGAGGATTCATTGTGTTAAAGCACTAAGAAGAAGAAAAAAGAGAAGTGTTAAATCTTGTAAGGTTCTGAGATGAGCTCATCAATGGGGATTTCACTAAAGTTATAAGTGATGAATTTGAATAAGTATTGATGTTATAGTTGTAGATATTGATGTAGAGTTGAAGGGAGGAGAACTAGAAATAAAATATAGTTCCACAACCGAATAGTATGATTACGACTCGCTAATCTTAAGCTATTAACACTAGTATTGTTATCCATTGTTGCAGATTGGCGAGTAGAAAGAACAGAGCTTAATTCTCCTCAATAGATCAGAAACCTTAAGATATATAATAGCTATCCCTTCTTTTAAACCATGAATTCCGAACTAGATATAGTTATTTTCAAAAGAGAATGTCTTAAAAGTGTACTCTTCTCTTGACTTGATTGTCCCTTATCGGGAGTACTTTAATGTCTTCATATCATATCCTATTTATATTGAATTGTTAGCTATTATTTTATGTTTCTTGTGTTTTCTTGTTTCTCCCAAATGGAGCATATGAAAAGAGTTGTCTATAACATAGACAAAATGTTGTCTAAGAACATAAGAAAGAGTCATAGGAGTTAAAGAGCCAATAGTGCTATCATTATATATATATATATATATATATATATATATATATATATATATATATATATATGAACACCTGAGGATATAACCGGAGGGCAAGGAAGTATATAAACACCCCAGAATATTATAGAAAGGCGAGAAGGTATATATAAACACCTTGGCTATAATCGGAGGGCAAATAAGTATATAAACACCTCAGGCTATAACTGGAGGGTGAGGATGTATGTATATATGTATGTATATGAGTCCCATCACTATTTCATTGTTCGCCCAGAGTGGCATTTAGGTTATCAGGTTGCTTCTTATGCTTTACTTTACAAGTTATACTTTCATATTGTTACCCATGCCTTACATTCTGGGTCATTTCATTCGTACTGATGTCCCTTTTGCCAAGGGCACTACCTTTCATGCTGCATGTTCAGGTAGAGGTACAGATAGACCTCCCCTATAGGAGAACCTGAGTTCAGCTATTGATTGGTAAGCTTCACTTCTTCCGAGGTTGCCGATTCAAAAGTCGTGAGCTGAGTCTTTTGTGTATGTACATATGATAGGTAGGTCAGGGACATGTCCTAACCATATGACAATTATGTTTTTCTTAAAGGCTTGTAAAATTGGTATATATGTCTAGATGTCTTGTACGGCCATGTCGGCCTAACTGTTGGTCAGTTGATCTGTACGATGATTTTGCCGGTGTTGCATATGTATGTATATATCTATTTGGGGTTTGTTTACCTTTCTTGTTTATATGTCTAGATGATATCCCATGTTTCTAAATTGTGGCCTTGTCGGCCATATGTTGGTTATACCTTCATACTTATCATAGTTGTTATGGCTCTGTCAATGACATTTTCCATAAGTTCAGGTATCATATTTCAGAGTGGTACTCTTGGGCAAGTGAGGCACTGCGTATCGTCCACACACACCCTTCCCCGATTGGAGTGTGACAAATTTGGTATCAGAGTGGGTCAGTACTAAGGAGTCTACAAGCCGTATCTAGTAGAGTCTTATTTATGGGTGTGTTATGCACCACACTTATAAATGAGAGGCTGCCGAGCATTTAGATATAGTTAATATTCTTTCATCTCATACATTATGCTATAGAGCTGAGTTATAAAGATTTGAGTAATTCGTGTTTTATCTCTTTTCAGAAATGTCAGTTACTAGAAAGACAACTGCTAGTTAACGGGCCAGTTCAAATAAGGGTGGAGGTATTAGTAATGCACTGCTTGGCCAGAGTAATAGAGCTGAAGTGCAGGTTCAATCGCATTCTCACGTATCACCTATTCCACCCCCGTTAGAAGAGATCAAAGAAGATATAGTACCTCTAACTCCTCATGATATAGTACCACCAGCTCCTCAGAATCAAGGGCCCCTAGTTTCTCTACCTGAGTCTACCGAGCAGGGTGTTACGAGTGCTATTTATTTATTGACACATATAGTAGCTTCCCAGCAGCGGAAGATAAGGGAATCTATAGGTGTTGGGTCTTCTGATATTGTAGGGAGTTCTAGAGTTTGAGAGTTTATTAGATTGAGCCCGCCATTATTCATCGGTACAAACCCAGATACGGATCCTCATGACTTTATTTATTAGGTGCAAAGGGTATTGAGGGTCATGCATGCTTCAGAGACTGAGGCAATAGATATGGCATCTTTCAAGCTACGAGATGTGGCCATCCTATCATATGAGGCTTAGGAATGGTATAGAGGTCCAAATGCACCCCCAACTTTATAGAAGGAATTCTTAGACGATTTCCTTGATCATTACTTCCCATTGGAGATATGAGAGGCTATGGTAGAGCGGTTCTTAAACCTCAAGCAGAGGGGTATAAGCATGTGGGACTACAACCTTCAATTTGATTTATTGGCTAGGTATGCTCCGACTATCATGGACACGATGAGGGTCCGAGTTCACTTATTTGTATCAAGACTTGACCCACATTTGATTGTGGAATGTATGATAGCCTCCTAGAATAGGAAAGGATATCTCCATAATACAGGTGTATACTCAGAATGTAGAGGATCGTAAGAGCCAATTTCAAGCGAACAGAGATGCAGGGAGAGTTGAGTAAGAGGGATAGATCTGTTAGGTCATTTGGCGAGGCATCGAGCAGTTTTAGGTCACGATTTCTATATATCCACCTCAGTCTTCTAGTGGTGCTCCACCTCAGTTTCAGCGGCCCAGATATATTAGGTATGCACAATCTAGACCAGGTCAGAGGTCGAGGGCTTCTACATTTCAGGAGCAAGCAACTCCGAGTCGGGTGGGGCCCTTGTTGATGCTTTTGGCCAATGTGGTAGGGTATACCCAAGATAGTGTAGTCAAGGTTCAAATATATGTTATTGATGTGGACACCCTGGTCCTTCCATGCGCCAGTGTCCGAGTAGAGGTAGAGATAATCCGGCTCAGTTGACAACAACTTCCTCGTCGAATGTGCATTCGCATGTAATAGACCATATACCTTAGCAGGTAGAGGTAAGGGAAGAGGGGGATCATTTAGTTCAGGATGTGGTCAGAACTTCATACATGCTCTATCAGGTTGATAGGACTTAAAGTCATCCCCAGATGTTGTCATAGGTATACTATCCGTCTTCACCTATGATGTAGATGCATTGATAATTCCTGGATCCACTTTGTCCTTTATTATGCCCTTTGTTGCTAGTAAGTTTGGATTAAAGTCAGAGTTATTGTCTAAGATGTACGAAGTGGCTACGCCGGTTTGCAAGACAATTATAGCTAGACGAGTCTATCTGGATTGGGTAGTGTTGATTTGTAGCCACCATACTTTGGCTGATCTAGTTGAGCTGCTAATGGTTGATTTTGATGTTATTATGGGTAAGGATTTGTTGGCTTCATGTTACGCCGGTGTCGATTGCCGAACAAAGGTTTTCAAGTTCTATTTTCCAAGTGAGCCTATAACACCCTAACCTTGGAGGGTATGGCCGACACCCGATGCCCTAAGGCCCGAGCTTACCAGTCATACAACATAAGGATGACATCATAGGATTTAGGCTGACAAGGCCTCTAATAAGTAGTTGTGTAACAACTTTCATGCAGAAAAGGACCCAACAACATGTCTATATATATATACATGCCAAGGCTGATAAGGCCATCATATGTATATCAAACCATATGAAAGGTTGGAAAGGCCATACATGACATCTCTATATAGGACCACTCTCTATAAGCGCCAGGACAGGGCCCTACCATACCCATAAATACATATAATCATACCAACTCTCACTAGCATCTCCTAAATAAGTGGAGAGTTCTGACATTACTGTTGAGCTGAGATCCTACTAGAAATGAGCATCGTTTTGTCTATCTGTACCTGCAGGTATGAAACGCAGCACCCCAGAAATGGGACGTCAGTACGAATAATGTACTAAATATGTAAAGCAAGAAAAATTAAATATGTATAGCAATGAAAGGGAGAATAAGGAGGAAACAACCTGTAACTCTAAATGACACTTAGGACCATGATGTGCATAAGTATAATATAATCACGTATATAATGTTGTAGGACTCTATGGGTAGTATCTTTTATATAGTATATCACATATATAACATCGTAGGCCTCTATGAGCAATATTATTTATATAGTATATCATGTATATAACGTCGTAGGCCTCTGTGAGAAATATCACCAATATTATATTTGTATAAGTTGTGTATATAATGCCATAAGCCTATGTGGGCAACATAGATATATAATACATAAATGTAAAGACCACTGACGGGATATGGAATTTTCTCTTGAGGTGTCTGAGGACATAAGATCTTTACACCTCCGACTACGTTATGCGGCTAACAAACCATCTTTACTTTTTCTTGAGAATTTTAGACTTAAGGAAACCAACAAGGACCTTATTGCCTCATATTATGAATGACTCGATAAAATATGAAAAGTTCTTTCAACGAAGATATGTCCCAAGTACGTTCCTAACGACTAAAAGTAGAGTCTTCACGAGAAAGCATTTCATAAGTATCATTTTTATATAAATCATGCAATAAGAAAGGAGGATAAGCCTTACATATGGTGTTGCTTGACTTATGCGGATTCCACAAGACTTCGGATGTTCTAAGAGTGATTATCTACATTATATAAACGATTAACATCAACCACGTATCCAAAATTTATAAGAAAACTCGTTTGGACATTTCATCGAACACCTTATGTCCATAAAGTTTATAAGATCTTTTACATCAACTTCTACATGAATTTCACACAACAAATCCTTCCAAATCCTCCTTCCTTAATCCCAAATACACACAAAAAGTTTTGATTATCAATTTCATCTCATACTCTATGTAAAACAGCCCAACAATCCATACAACTATAGTTTCAAAGCTTACAAGTTTAGGTTTATAAAGATTTTGCAATAACGTACTCCAAAACATCTATATAATCATAAACATAGGTAGAGAAAGATGAAACTTACTTTACACAAAAGAACTACCTCAAAACAGAGGTTACTACACCTCCACAGATTCTCTGGAATCGACACAAGGAGAAAGACGATACCACGACAACTGCGGGGTTCACCACGTTGAATTTTCTTATTTTGTCTTACATTTAAGTCTATGGTGATAGTAGACTTTTGGGAGAGTATAGAAAATGTTACAGGGTCTGTAAAAGTTTTGAAATGAAGCCTCAAGTCGAGATGAATGATTTATATACGAAAAAGAAGATCCACCACGAAGATGTATCCCCGGAAGTACGAGCCGTACTTTTTTGTACAGACCATACCTTGTTGTACGGACCGTACTTTGCACAGTACTTCACATATTGATAAACTATCTATTTCATTGGAAAGTAGACTCTATGACCTTGAATTTAGATATGTTATACATCCCATAATTACTTATACACTAGATGATATACCTCCCGAAAGTTGGACCAAAATCGCATCCCCAATTCTACCCACCTTTCCCTAAGTTTCAATGAACTTAACTTCTTCAATTCCCTTCATCCTGAAAACTTTAGATACACTCTCAATACTTTATAATAAGTCTTACTTACCCTCATATGGTCCCATAACTCATCCGAACTTACATTAATCCGCTTATGTTTCAATCGATGCAACGAGATGGGGTACGACGAGCTTATCACTTCTCAAACCTTGCAACTCCTTAAACTCCACCATGATTGCTTTTATTTAATTCCCAAGTTGATCCTTTCCTTGGACTTAGGTCAACTACCTCACGATGAATCCCCCGTATATAATAATGAGATGTAACATCCTTCCCCCCTTATAAACATACGTCCTCAAATGTTGAGGTAGCATAATTCCAAATTTCTAACTTTCAAGATTCTGAAGAAAACTTTTGGCAGTCTCCTTCGTAAACAGGACTATGCATATATGTCAAGCAGCTAGAAAACACTTTGAATGCCACACAGGGCCCTATAACAATCATAATACAATACATTTTTCTCACATTATCATCTATCCATAAATTAAAAGGTTAGCCATAACTCACCTCAATTATCACTGTCAAAATCTAGGCTACATCCGTTAAATTTGTATCAATCAACATTGCCTATACGAGGCATAAAAGGTAAGTTTGATATATATATATATATATATATATATTGATGTAAGCAAGGAGGAGTGATTTTGGATAAGTGGGTCGGGTGTGGAGGATATTCGGGTTGACCCGAAAATATATGTCAAAATGGGGTTCTCGGATTGGCGGGACAGTAGGGTGTTTGATGATTATTTCGGGTGCGCGTAAAGGGAATATGGTCAAGGCGTTTTAGGGGGTGGTTTTAGACACGTTAAGGGTGGGTTTGATGGTCGGGCTTTGGTGGTTGGATGGTGTCAGGTTGACGGAACAGAACTGAGATAGTATGGTTCTCGGGAGGTTGTGTTATGTGGACTACTTGGTGGTGTTTGGATTGGACGGGTGTTTGTGGTCTGTTTCGGGCTATGACCTCTGGTAGGATATTAATGAGGTAATGTGGAAGGTAAGGGTGGTCGTTATATAGTAGTTTGAGTGAGGGCTGAACACGAGTTGTCAGATACAAACTCGAATGAAGGAATGGTGGATTTTGGTTAAGTGTGGGTTCAGTTGATATGGATTAAGTGTTTAGTGGTTGTAGTTGTAATGAGGAACGGTCGATAATCCCAAGGATAGAGACATGGGGGTTTTATTGCCCCAGCCGACACCAAGGATAATGTGATCAATACCACAAGGTCAAGACCGGGGTATGCTAAAAGCAATGCCCGTTAACTAGCCAAGTGAGGGTGATCAAAATCCCTTTTGGTAACTTAAAGCTTAGTCTAGGTTGGTCCACATAGTTCGAACGTTCCCTTAACACTCATGGGGTTGCTCGAGCTTGGGAATTGATTAGATCACAAAGCCCTAACCAAGTCTTACACTAAATGGAGGGGTGACCCACACAAGATCGATATGCTTCAACACACAAGTTGAAAACACACTTTTATATTTAAACCTAAACTCAAACTGATTATTTACAATATCCTAAGGCTCTATTTATAGTATCATAGAGACCATTCTAGAAGGAAAATAAAAGGACACAAAGATAAGGCCCTTCGGCCGAAACGAGAACAAGGGAAGGGGATGGGTTGGCTTGGGAACCAAGTAGCCCCTTAGTCATGGTGAACATGGTGTGAACGAGGTTGGTCTTTCTTAGAGACAAGGGTAAACCCAATCCTCTTCACACATCCCTTGTAGTAACCGAGTAGAAGGGGGAATGAATATTGGCTTCTCTAGACTTCATCTTCTTGGCATTAATATAGAAGCTTTCATTCCTTGCACAATGGAATGGTTCTCGGCCGGCTCTTCCACTTCTCTAGGTCAAACTTGACCTTCCTTGTTTGGCTCTTGAATGATCTTCTTGGAAAGCCTCTTGTCTCGGTCAAGTCTCCCTTTGTTCGTGCCATCTTGGCATTCTTTGGCCATGTCACCTTCTCGGCTTAACCACATTATTACAAGCATTGAATGTGTCCCAAGGCAAGCTATGAACTATTACTTGATTTAAATATGTCTTAATATGACTAATAGCTAGAATAGAAATTAAAGACAACAAAATAAAATGCAAGGTCTCGACCAAGACCAACACATAATCCATGCCATTCTTGGCCCTTAACCGCGAGTTGATGGCCAATCTTTGAACCCCTCGATCCTTTGGTCACTACATCAAATTGAGAAGATAAGTCCGGACCCTTTCTTTCATCAATCTCCCCTTCTTGGAGAAAATTTGTTGTCCTCAAATTCGGATGGTTCAAGTGTGAAGTCAACTTAGGAACCTAACATGTTAGTCCATTTCTTGAAATTTTTGTTTCACATAAGCTGCTTCGGAACCTAGCCAATAACTTGAAGGGACCATCCCTCAAGTAGCCTTCCTATTCAAGCAAGTCATCATAAGACCATGGTTTGTGGTACGTGACCATCACCTTTTTATCACAAAGAGTCACGATTCGGGGTTTCTTCATTCGGTTGGCACCAAGCGCTTGTATGGTCGTGATAGGGGTAGCATAACACTCACTACTTTGGATTTCACAAACCACAAGACAACCGCATCTACCATATAGTTCCTTGAAGCCCTTCTCATGCTCAATTTCCTCTCGGATCTTCATCGATGGAAAGCTTTCTTGAAAATTGAGCTTCGATGGCATTCCACACAAATCATAAGCATTCAACATTGGCCATGGAAACTGGTAACTCATGGTGAGGATGTAGGCCAATTGGCTTATGATGTACACATTCCATTCCTCCCCTTACCCCGGTACCAATAAGACATATGCCATGTCGGAGTTAAGGTACCTTTGGCCATCTTTTTCGCCCAATACCTCTTGCCTTCCATGTCCATTGGCTTGGGAGTAGATAATGAACTTCTTGAAAATAAATCAAGAGTGAATTCATCACCTTCCTTTGACAAGATCCCGGCCGTATTGTTGTCCGAAAATCCCATACCGATTCCTTCTTCCACCCTTGTTTTCTCATATAATGGATTGCCGAAGATACTATACATTCCTTCAACTTGGTACAATTGATTGGAAAAGAATATCCAATCTTGTGTTGCTTCTTCATTATCATGGCTAGAGGTTTGACGTGGAACAAATTCTCTTTGATCAATTGGCTTGGTTGTTGTCTTCGAATCACAACATGAAAGGGGGAATCTCCCGAGAGTTACCTCAACAACATTGTTAAGAGGTGTCTCAGGTATTGATTCATGTGGTTTGTCCATTTTCGAAACCTCTAAGGTTTCCTTCGAACCGTCTCTTCTCTATATGCCAAAACACTTATAGCACTCCCCTTCTTAGATTCATCCTCTTCTTTCTGTGACTCGGACTTGGCTTGGCGCTTTCGTGCTTGTTGGATTTTTCATGTCCCTTACCTTACTTGGTGGCAACGATATTAGTTGGAAGTCCTTATTGTCCTTGTGAAAGGAGTAAGTGTCATGTTCGCCATCGTGCATGGTTTTTTTATCATATTGCCATGGCCTACCCAACAAGATATGACATGCGTCCATTGGAAGGACATCGCACCAAACTTCATCAACATATCCTTCAATCCAAAAATTGATAAGGGATTGGTGGAAACCTTGAGCCCATTCGCTTTGTTTACATATCAGAGGTTGTAGGGTTTAGGATGCTCACATATTGGTAGTTGTAATTTGCCTACCACTCTGATGGATACCATATTTGCACAACTTACTCTGTCAATAATCACACTACACACTTTATCTTTTATTTTGTATTGTGTATAGAAAATCTGTTCCCTCTGATTTTCGTCAAGCTCCTCCAATTGTGCACTTAGCACGTGTTGAAGGACTAGAATCACGCCATCCTCCGCAATAGCCTCGTCTTCCTCTTGGCTCTTGTCTACCTCGGTCTCCTCTACCATAAAGACATCACCACTTTCTTTGTATTCTTCTAATGTCATGGTCCTCGGGTTGGGACATTCTCTAGCGAAATGTCCTAGTCCTTGGCACTTGTAACATATCTTACCACCTTTATCAACACCTTGGGCAGCTTCCACTTTTCCTTTGTCCTTGTTTACCTCGTCTTTCTTGTACAAGGGGTTAGAATAGGATGTGTCAACCTTCTCCTTAGCATTTGTGGTCTTCGTGTAAGGTCTTGTGACAACCTTCTTTTGTTTCGTTCGAACCTTAGTATTAAATAGAACACATCCTCAAATGTGGTGTAAGCGGACACTTCCACTTTTTCTTGAACTGCCACACTTAGTCCACCAATGAACCATGTAATGCGTTGCGGCTCCTTCTCTTCTAAGTCACATAACATTGTGACCTTATCGAATTCTCGAATGTATTCTTCAACCTTAAGACCACCTTGACGAAGATTGGTGAGTTTAAGGTACAAATATTGTTCATACTCTCGGGACAAGAATTTCTTCTTTAAGTGTTTCTTCAATCCTTCCCAAAAATCGATTTTGGACTTGCCATGCCTCTTCTAACTTGCCTTCAAATTTTCATACCATACGGAGGCAAAAGATTTAAGATTTAACGTGGAAATCTTCAAGCGTTGGTGATCATCATAGTTCTTGAATTCAAAGAGTCTTTCAATAGCCCTTAGCCATTCGAGAAATTCCTCAGGATCCAAGTTTCCTTCAAATGTTGGAAGGCCGATCCTTAACGTCCGGTCACTTCCTCTTTCAATTCTTGGTGCATCTTGTGCATCATCTTCAATATGTATGGGGTTGTTTTGAGCAACCCCCTATACTGATTCAACATCATTGATGACTGCACGATTGGCAAATTCTCTCCTTGGTCCGCAACCATTTCGAACAAGGCCCTTTTAAGTTCGTCACTTATTGTTTCCTTAACATCAAAGCGTGGGATGGGATTGATTCTCTCTAATACCAATCTAATGTAAGTAAGGAGGGGTGATGTTGGATAAGTGTGTCGGGTGTGGAGGATATTCGGGTTGACCCGAAAATGGATGTCAAAATGGGGTTCTCGGATTGGTGGGACAGTAGGGTGTTTGATGGTTATTTCGGGTGAGAGTAAAGGGAATCGTGTCAAGGCGTTTTAGGGGGTGGTTTTAGACACGTCGAGGGTTGGTTTTATGGTCGATCTTTGGTGGTTGGATGGTGTCAGGTTGACGGAACAGAACCGAGATAGTATGGTTCTCGGGAGGTTGTGTTATGTGGACTACTTGGTGGTGTTTGGATTGGACGGGTGTTTGTGGTCTGTTTCGGGTTATGACCTCTGGTAGGATATTAATGAGGTAATGTGGGAGGTAAGGTGGTCTTTATATAGTAGTTTGAGTGAGGGCTGAACACGAGTTGTCGGATACAAACTCGAATGAAGGAATGGTGGGTTTTGGTTAAGTGTGGGTTCAGTTGATAAGGATTAAGTGTTTAGTGGTTGTAGTTGTAATGAGGAACGGTCGATAATCCCAAAGATATAGACATAGGGGTTTTATTTCCTGAGCCTACACCAAGGATAATGTGATCAATACCACAAGGTAAAGACCGGGGTATGCTAAATGCAATGCCCGTGAACTAGCTAAGTGAGGGTGATCGAAAGCCCTTTTGGTAACCCAAAGCTTAGGCTAGGTTGGTCCTTACAGTTCCAACGTTCGCTTAAAACTCAGTGGGTTCCTCAAACTTGGGAATTGATTAGGTCACAAAGTCCTAACCAAGTCTTACACTAAAGAGAGGGATGACCCACACATGATCGATATGCTTCAACACACAAGTTGAAAACACACTTTTAGATTTAATCTTAACCTCAAACTGATTATTTACAATATCCTAAGGCTCTATTTATAGTATCATAGAGACCATTCTAGAAGGAAAATAAAAGGACACAAATTGTATACTGCGAGTTGATGGCCAATCTTTGAACCCTTCGATCCTTTGGTCAATACATCAAATTGAGAAGCTAAGTTCGGACCCTTTCTTTCATCATCATATATATATATATATATATAAGATATGAATTGGGGACTCAGACGCATGAATGATAACGTAACCTTGTAATTTGAAACAAACGAGGATTCTTGGACTTCATGTCCTCCTTCGCCTCCTATGTCATCTTTTCCCATATTGTTACTTTCCCATAAAATTGTAACAAAGGCTATTTATTTGACCTAAAACTTCTAAATCTAACAATCTAAGATAGCAATTCCTTCGTACAATAAGTTTTCCATAATCTAGGCATCCTCTACAGGGTAACACGAAAGAGATTTCTTATGCATTTTTGAAGTGTTTGACGTGTGAAACGCTGAACGAGTTGTTCTATGTTCCGAAGATAGTTCAATTCTATAGGCCACCTAACCAATTCTTTGAACAATCTCATATGGTCCGACATACCTAAGGCTAAACTTGCCCCTCTTTCCGACTCTCATCACGCCCTTGATAGATAATACTTTCAAGAATCATTAACTTGAAATTTTTAAGTTCAGTCATTATCCATCTGAGCATAATTTACTAATGATCTAGATAGTCAACACCTTTTGCTGATAGATTTTATCTACCTTATGACTTAGTGCTTTAAATCAGATCTCATTGACTTTGGTTTAGTTACTTCTAACCACATGATAGGGGTTATATGTCTTCATTCATTCATAGTTTCATATGGTATCATTCTGATGCTCAACACGATAATCGTCATTGCACACAACCTACTGAGAGATAGGTGGTCATAGAAACTTCCTTTACTATGCACTATGCAAATTCGTGACATGCCCTCAAGCGTCTGAATCATATGCTCGATTTGAATATCTATTTGGGGGTGGGGCTAATGGAGTGCCAAAAAATCTTTCCAAATGATCTTCTGAACTTAGTTACAAATTGAGCTCCATTGTCAAATGTCATACAACCAGAGATACCACGAATGTGAACCATCCTCTTAACTGTATAATATCGCAGTCCTCAGCTGCATAGATAGCCCTGATCATTACATCAACTCATAATGAGAAAGGTAACCCTTAGAAAAATTCCTTATTAACCGTCTCCCATTCCCATAGGGTGTTCAATGTCCTAAGCCTACCCATTGGTTTCTAATGCTCAACCATACTTGCTTACAATTAACACACTAGATGCACCTTCTATAAGGGTCCCTCTCATGTCGTTTCATTGATACACTTGTTCAACATCTTAGTACATCCCAGATGGATAGGGTAATGCGGATAATGGATCTTTGTTGAAATCTTTCCCCATAGTGCCGTCACATTGGGAATATAGTTCTTTTTCTATTAAGCTCAAGGGGGATGTAGTTTTTTTTGTTAAATATCTTCGCCAAATTTTGCCCTAAAAGTGGGATATTTATCCTAACGTTCCTTATCTTTCCAAATGAAGGATGACTCTACTGTGTTTTGAATCTTAAGAGTATCATCTTCAGAATTTATTAGTTAGACGTCCACTTGATTAACTAATACATCCTTTAGACTAATCCCTTTTTTAACCTTCCCACTAGTTAATCCGCTTGCGGGTATACGATTGGTTGTACTAGTTATGATAATACTCAATTCCAATGATATGGGCTTATCGGTACATGGAATCCTTGGAATACTTAAGATATCGCTCACTCGAAAACTTAGCCTCATTACCGGTCAAAGTATTAGAAATCTTATGGTTGTAGTGCCTCTGCCATGAATACCCCGTAGATCATATCGTCAAATTTCTCGTTCAAGATATAGAAGAAAAATCCTTTTCGTACTTTTCCTATTTATCAAGGCTACAAGCGACTTTCCCTCTTCCATTCTTTTAACACTTGCTCACTCATTCATTTACGTATCATACATCATTCATTATAAAACAACCTGGCCTACTTTTGCAGCTTTAAACGTTATGACTGATTCTTATCTTTTGATAGTACTTACCTTGTAAAGAACGGGTGGTTGACTTACTCCCTTATGGGAATCGTAACCTTGGTCCTTTATTTAATCAGCACATCAAATGGTAGTTATTGATGTACTCCCTTATTAAACGCATGCCTACCCTTAGAATTTGGCTAACTTCTTCTACCACTATACTATCAATAACCTTGTCGTCACATAGTCCAATAAAATCGTGGGCATCTTTGACTATCCATCATTATTCCTCTTTCATTCATACCGACTCTCATTCTAACAGTGCTAATTTTAAGTGCCTTCTTAATTACTTACATCATTTTCTCCCATGCATTCTTAGTCTTTAACTTGATTTGGTTTATGTTGGCCCTTTCTGTCATCATTTTCAATCTATATTGTTTTCTAAGGATTGTGATCACTTACTGGTGAGGTTAAAACTTTATGTTCGAAAATCATTCCATATCATAAAAATAAATTTGATACCAACTGGTGGTTCTTTCTACTCCTTGGATCATCTTTTGTTTTGACCCAATTTACCCTTTTCATTAATCTTAAATACCCCTTCTGGGCCTACCTGCCTTTGTCTTTACTTTCGAGTCATGCTCTTCCTTTCTGAGTCTCATATATTTAGCGATTCCCATCGTTGTTTATTCTCTATAATTCGAAGGTCGCTACCAAACCTCTCTTAGCATTAATATTTACATCCCATTTCATAATCATAATGCGTTTGTAAAATCTTGACGGAACAATCTAGTTCATCTATAAATCCTTTATGATAACCTTCTTACCTCCTTATTGAATGATCAGGTGAGTCCTGTATTATTTTCTATCATAGTATCCTCCCAATAAGAGAAGGACCACTATCTATACCTAAGAGATTTCTATCTTAAAAGGCCATATGGTTATCTCAACTCCCTTCACACTTCTGCCATCTTTTTAATAACTTACAATTGATTTCAATACAACTCCCTCTTGCTAGGTATTGCTAACCCAATTACACGAATAGCATGCTATGAGTTTGTAGTTAGCACGCTTAATCTCAATGGACTCTTCACCTTCTAGTTAAGACATTTAGTCTGAAGAACTTCTTTCTGATTAATCTTTTATCTCATTCCTTCTATAGTGTATTCTCGTACCATCTGACTGCTTGCCTTTCAATTTCTCAGTATCTTTTCTTATTACAATCCCTCAAAGTCCGAACTCTTGTTCTGTTTAACCGAACAAATTTTCCAATATCTATTCTTCCTGACTCGAAGAGGTGAACCACCTAATTGGTACATGTGTTCAACATTTGACTGTTCAAATCTCATAATGGATATTCTCATAGTACATTCATCTTCAGAGCCTAACACTTGTTGCTTCCTACCCTTTTGAGTTCACTTAACTATCAAATCATCGTATTTTCCGTATAACTTTCTGTTGTTTCTCGTATTACTCATATGTCTCACTTATACTGGTATTATCCTTTTTCCATCCATCTCACCCCTTTCTGTATTCTGAATAGTTGACTTTTCCTTCCTCAATTAACCTTATCTGCTGAGCGCTTCCGAAACCCACTTTATTTTTAGACAGGGGCATTTCCAAAAAGAAATAATCCCTTAATAGTATTTAAAACAAAACAATGTTGTCCACCGCCTCAATGTACAGTTAGACATACGGTCCATACATCTGACCTTACCTTGCCCCAAAAATCCTGCAATCTCTCTTGACATTTATACGACCTCTCAAACATATTATACGGTTCGTATAACATTGTAGTACCTTCTAGCGTAGAAAAATGTAACTTCGCGAACTTCGACGAAATGTATCCTCTTTGATTCGCTAAACTTTCATGCTTCCCGACACCCCTATGAACAAGTTTGAAACCATCATTAACCCTTCATAAGGCCTTATATCTTCCCGGAACACTTATATTAATCGATGATGTGACTTAAAATCTTTACTAGAACCAGAGGGTTTACTTCTTTCTAAACCCATAACTCTTAATGTCAATAGATCAAAAACCAGTATACGTATTTTCATTGTGGTTCTACCATCACTGAAAGTGGGAGAACAATACTTACATCATGCCATCTAAATATCAATCTTCTTACCGTCTTCCGCATATCGACACTCTATATCCCCTGCGCTTAATTTTTTTAACATCCTAAAATCAGTGTTGCACCGTTCTATGCTTGCTTTTCCTTCTCTATATATGAGTAAGAAAATTACTCACACTCTGAAATTCTAGTACAATACTCGCATCTCTAATATATCACTAGTCTGGTAGAGGTCTTTCATTACTAGGACTGCATAAAGTGTGAGATAAAATCAAATTCTTACAACTCAGATCTACTACACGATCTAGATCACGAAAGGAAGGTAACCATCCTAAATACCTGGTAGCCTCCTGTTTATAAGTGTGGCGCATTACACACCCATAAAAAGACTCTAGCAAACACGTCTTGTAGACATCCCTAAGACTGACCTGCTCTGATATCAAGTTTATCACACCCCAACCTTAGGGGGTGTGGCTGGCATCCGGTGCCCTAAGGTCCGAGCGTACCAATCATACAACATAAGGACAACATCACAGGATCTAGGCCGACAAGGCCTCTAATAAGTAGCTCTATAACAATTTGCAAGCAGAAAAGGACCCAACAACATATCTATATATCTATATATCTATATATATATATATATACACGCCAAGGCCAACAAGGACATCATAAGTATATCAGACCATGTGGAAGGCCGACAAGGCCATACACGACATCTTTATACAGGACCACTATCTACAAGCCTCTAAAGAGTACATGAACATCATTAGGTCAGGACAGGGCCCCGCCATACCCATAAATATATATATATATATATATATATATAATCATACCAACTCTGACTAGCATCTCCGAAACAAGTGGAGAGTCTTGACATTATCACTAAGCTGAGATCCTACAAGAAATGAGTGTCGTTTCGGCTATCTGTACTTGTGTCCATGAAACAAAACAACCTAGAAAGGGAGTATTAATAATGTACTGAATATGTAAGGGAAGAAAATGTAAAATAGGCACAACAATGTAAGGGAGAATAACAACCTAAAACTCTAAATGTCACTGAGACCATGATATGCATAAGTATTCTATAATTGCGTATATAACGTCATAGGCTTCTATGGGAATTATCCTTTGTATAGTATATCATGTATATAAATATGTAGGCCTCTGTGGGCAATATCATTAATATAGTATATCATGTATATAAAATCGTAGGCCTCTATGGGCAATATTATCAATATTATATCTGTGTAAGCTGCATATATAATGCAATAGGCCTCTATGGGTAACATAGATATACATATACATAAATACCACTAAAAGGATATGGAATATTCTCTTTAACTCATCAAAGTGATGTAAGGTCGTTACACCTCCGACTATATTATGTGACTAACATACCATCTTTACTCTTTCTTGTGAATCAATAAGAACAAATAAACGTACTTTTGATTTAGCCTTATGGAAACCAACAAGGACCTTATTGCCTTAGATTATGAATGACTCGATAGAATATGAAAAGTTCTTTCAATGAAGAATCACTACAATAACTAATCGATGAGATATGTCCCACGCATGATCCTAACGACTAAAAGTAGAGTCTTCATGAGAAAGCATTTCATAAGTATCATTTTTATATAAATTATGCCAAAATAAAGGACGGTAAGCCTTACATACCTTGTTGCTTGGCTTATGAATATTGCACAAGTCTTCACACGTTCTACAAGCGATTATCTACATTATATTAATGATTGGTATCAATCACAGATCCAAAATTTATAAGAAAACGTGTTTGGACATATCATCGAACACCTTATGTTCATGAAGTTTATAAGATCTTTTACATCAACTTCTACATGAATTTCACACTACAAATCCTCCTTACTTAATCCCACAATACACACACCAAATTTTTATTATCAATTCCATCTCATACTCTATCTAAAACAACTCAACAATCTATACAACTATAGTTTCAAAGCTTACAAGTTTTGGTTTATAAAGACCTTTTAATAACTTACTCCAAAACATCTATATAATCATAAGAATAGGTAGAGGAAGATGAAACATACCTTTACACACAAGAACTCCCTCAAAATAGAGATTACTTCACCTCCAATGATTCTCCGGAATCTACAAAATAAGGAGAAAGATGATACCACGACAACTATGGGGTTCACCATGTTGAATTTGCTTGTTTTGTCTTAGATTTAAGTGTATGATGATAGTAGCCCTTTGAGAGAGTATAGGAAATATTCTAGTGTCTGTAAAAGGTGTGAAATTAAGCTCCAAGTCTATATGAATTATTTATATATGAAAAAGAAAATGTCACCACCATGATGTACGCCCGGAAGTACGGGCCGTACATTTTTCTATGAACCATACTTTTGCGTTGTACTTCAAAGGTTGATGAATTGTCTATTACATTGGAAAGTAGACTCTCTAAGCTTAAATTTAGATAGGTTAAGAATCCCATAATTCCTTATACACTAGAAGATATACCTCCTAAACGTTAGGCCAAAATCCTACCCCGAATTCTGCCCACCTTTCCCTAAGTTTTGACAAACTTAACTTCTTCGATTTGCTTGATCCTGCAACCTTTAGATACACTGTCAATGCTTTACAATAAGTCTTACTTACCCTCATATGTTCCCACAACTCATCTGAACATACATTAATTCGCTTACGATGCAATTGATGCAACAAGATGGGGTCTGACTAGCTTATCACTTCTCAAACCTTGAAACTCCTTAAAGTCCAACATAATTGTTTTTATTTAATTTTCAAGTTGATCCTTTCCTTGGACTTAGGTCAACTTACTCAAGACAAATCCTCTGTACATAAGTATAGGATGTAACAGAGCAGGCCCTAGAATGGAAGCATAATTCAGTTTTGCCTTAGGGCAGGTTTATTTCCTACCTTAAAGAATGAAAGATGATTTCAAAGGGTTATATTTATCACCTAGTAGGGGTTTTATATGAGGATGCAGAGTCTCTGAGCCTTTAATCTATTCCTGATGTGAATGAGTTCCCAGATGTGTTTCTAGATGACCTTTCGGGTATTTCTTCAGAGAGAGAGATTGAGTTTATGATCGATGTGCTTTTAGACACTCAGCCAATATGTGTCCCTCCTTACAGAATGTCTCTTGATGAGCTGAGGGATTTGAAGGAGCAACTAAGGGATCTGATCAAGAACAAATATCCACTTCCGAGGATCGATGATTTATTCGATCAATTGCAGGGCACTAAGCACTTCTTGAAGATTAATTTGAGATATGGGTATCACCAGTTGAGGGTGACGGAGAAAGATATACCTAAGATAGCCTTCAATACCAGATATGGCCACTTCGAGTTTCTCATGATGTCTTTTGGGCTTACTAATGCACCAACGGCCTTTATGGATTTAAGACGAAAAAAAGAGAGAATTGCTAAATCTTGTAAGGTTGTGAGTTGAGATCATCTATGGGGATTTGATTAAAGTTATAAGTGATGAATTTGAATAAGTACTGATGTTATGGTTGTAGATATTGATGTAGCATTGAAGGGAGGAGAAGTAGATAGAAAATACAGTTCAATAACCGAGTAATACGATTACGACTTGCTAAGCTTAAGCTATTAACACTAGTATTGTTATCCGTTGTTGTAGATCGGCATGTAGAAATAAGTGAACTTAATTCTCTTCAATAGAGCAGCAACCTTAAGGTATTAATGGCTATCCCTTCTTTTAAAGCATGAATTCCAAACTAGATATCATTGTTTTTCAAAAACTAATGTCTTAAAAATGTACTTTATTCTAGAGTTGATTGTCCCTTGTGGGAGTACTTTTATGTCTTGATATCATATATGTATAGGTTTGATTGTCAGTTGTTATTCTGGGTTTATTGTATTTTCTTATTTCTCCCAAACAGAGTATATCAAAAGAGTTGTCTATAACATTAACCAAATGTTGTCTAAGAACGAAAGAAAGAGTCATATGAGTAAAATAGCCAATATTTCTATTGTTATTGAAGTATATGTATATATATAAGTATATGAACACCCAAGATATAACCGGAGGCAAAGAAGTATATAAACACCCTAGACTATTATTGTAGGGTGAGAAAGTATATATAAATACATCGGGCTATAATCGTAGGGAAAGGAAGTATATAAACACCCCGAGGCTATAACCTAAGGGCGAGGAAGTATGTATATATGTATGTATATGAGTCCTAGTATTGTATCGGAGTTTCATGCTTCACCTTGAGTGGCACTCAGCTTATTATAGCATCAGGTCATCAGGTTGCCTCTTATGCTATGCTTTACAACTTATGTTTTCATATCATTACTCATGCCTTATGTACTGGTACATTTCCTTCATACTGACGTCTCTTTTGTTAGGGGTGCTTCCTTTCATGCTGCAGGTTCAGGTAGAGGTACATATAGACCTCTCCAATAGGATCTTGTGAGTTTAGTTATTGCTTGGTAAGTTTCACTTCTTCCGAGGCTGTCGAGTTAAAGTCGTGAGCTAAGTATTTTATGTATGTACATATGATGGGTAGGTCATGGCCCTGTTCTAACCATATTACAATTACATTATCCTTAAAGGCTTGTAGACTTGGTATGTATGTCTAGATGTCTTGTATGGCCTTGTCGGCATGGTTGTTGGTCAGTTGATTTGTACGATGAACCTTGTTGGTCTTGCATATGTATGCGTATATCTATTTTGAGTTTTTTTACCCTTCCTATTGAGATGTCCAGATGACATCCCGTGTTTTCAGATTGTGGCTTGTCATCCCTGTATATATATATATATATATATATATATATATATATATATATATATATATATATATATATATATATATGTTGGTTATATTTATCATGGTTTCTATGGCCCTGTCAGCCACAGTTTCTATAAGTCAGGTGTCATTTTTCAGAGTGGTACGCTCGGGAAAGTGAGGCATTGGGTACCGGCCACACTCCCCAGATTGGAGTATGAAAAGTTCCACCACCATATTATGACATATTTTCTAATCCAAATGTGAGTTTCTCTAAGAAGATGATTTGAGGATCATTTAAGAGAGAAGCTAAGTTTAGATATTTGGAGGTGTCTAAACCAAGATTTGTACGGTGTTGAATGAGTAAAAGATGAGACACATGCGTCAATAAGGTGAGAACAATGTAGCACGTGCTTCATACCTCGTGCGCTAAGCGACCAATGAGTTAATGGAAGAATGAATCACTGCTTCATCATTGTATGAGACCTCAAAAATTACATTAAATTTTTATTGAAATACTCTTTGACCTTTGAAATACTCGAAAATTACCTTTGACTTTTGATACCAGCATTTTCATACTACTTTAAATTTATTATCCGGGTCTGACCATTTCTTTTGCCTTTCTTGTTCTTGTATTTTTCTTGAGCTGAGGGTCTCTCAGAAATAGCCGCTCTACCTACCAAGGTAGAGGTAAGGTCTACGTACACTCTACCCTCCCTAGACCCCATATTGTGGGATTTCACTGGGTATGTTGTTGTTGTACTCTTTGACCTTTGATTGTTTATTGAAGTTTCAGTTGGTGTTTCTACTTTAACATATCAGTAATAGCCGTAAGTGATTCGGCAATGCAGTGCATGACTAGGAAAATAGTTGATCTGGAACCAATAGATTTGAGTAGAAAGTGAAGACAACTAAATTAGTACCATAACTTGTATTCACAATATGGCTATTACACTTATCATAAGGGTGTCAAGTGTTGTTGTAGATATAAATTTAAACATGAACTCGAGTTCGCCTCTTTAAAGGATGAGGAATAGAATAATTAGCTACTGAAGTTGAATGACGTTTGGGGTATTGTAAGTAATAAAATCATCATGTTAGTAGTGAATTCATTCCACAAGTCATTGGATTCCTATTTAGTGTTCTTGTAAAACCTAAATAGGTCTAGCTCTAGATGCTCGCAGGTCGCACAAATTATTTGCTAGTATGAATTATGAGTCTAGCCCAACATGAGCAAAGTGGGAGATGATGGATAATGGGTCTCGTGTTGCTCCATGATGGTTGAACCAACCCGGTTATTAAGATAAGATTAAATAAGTTACCTATAGAAAAGTTATCACTACAAGTAAGATAAAACATGGGTCTGTTGGTTTTGAGGTAACAACTTCTCTCCCAAAAACTGGTTCATCTCTTGTTCTTTATAAAAAACTAGACCAAAACATATTTCTCATTGATGAAAAATATATGATAGCAAAATATGAAAGTATATTTATGTCATAGACACAATCTATATTAGGACAAATGTACTTTATACACATTCGTATTATTATTAATGGAGATTAATATTTTGGCATTTGAAATTATTGAATTATTATTTGATTGTTTGTAATTATTCATTAATGTGCATACCCTGAGCTTACGTTGTCATTAATAGAGTGAGATATTGATGATACAGCATAACTCTTAAAATAGCCTCGACTAATGATCATCGAGAATGGATATCGATGATATGTGATAATTCGACATGTGATCTTCATCACATCCTTAGAGGATGTAGTATGTCTCACCTGCTACGAGTAATGGCTACTCGTGATGGATACATGGATACTTTAGAAGTATTGGTATATCCTGCTGATATACTGTTTGTTATGCTTGTCTAAAGTATGATCAGTGTGTGGGAGATAGAGGTCCTTAGACTTGAGGTCAATACGCGCCTTGTCTACAAAGTAATGTACTTTGATCCCGTCCTAAGCTCAAATGCCTTATAGGTTGAGATACAGCTTGTATTTAGTACATTACGATGTGGATTGAAGGTGGTAGTTGGGCCAAGATTAGGATTCATTCCTCAGATGTATATTCAGGAGAACACTCGGATTTTCAGTGATATTAGGTTGACTAAGTCGTTGCCCAACACAATAGACGTATTTAGAATATGGTCTAATTGTCAACTAATATAGATGAGATACAATTATTAAGCCATTTGGATAGACACTTGACAAATCCTAAGCCTGATCGGGTGTGTCGTGAATGAAAGGATTTTATCTTACCACATAAAGGTTAAGTTTACTGGATTCGCGTAAACGTACTTCACATATTGAGTTCGTCGTCTGGCACCGTCTAGGAGTTTCGTGTAGACCTAAGGATGTATTGAGAGAGTAATTAAATGTTCGATTTGGAATCGAGACATTTAAATGAATAATGATTATTTTAATTAAGTCAAAATTAGATTTTGGATTTAATTAAAAATGCACCGAAAATAAATCGAGACAGTGCAAGAGCATGTCGAGCGCCGCGGCGCCCTACCCTAGGGCCGCGGCGCCTCTGCCTCAAATTTTGGGCCAGGCCCAAGGTCAAACCCTAATCTGATTTTGACCTATTTTTCAACTATAAATAGAGGCATTCACTTCATTATTCATACACCAATTTTCTGAAAATCATTCTAAGCCTTAGAGACTTAGAATCAAATACTCTCTCGAACCTCTGCCGGATTTTCTAGCTTTCTGAAAGAGAAATACATTGAAGATCGGAAGGGCAACCGCGTGTGCACCTTATAGTAGAAAAGGACTCCAGATATTCAAACTTGTAAGTTTATGCTTTATGTTACAAGTTTAATTATTGTATAACCATACTAGAAATGTTGTTGGGGTAAGTAAGAAATAAAACTTTTAATTTCCGATGTGCCTTACATATGTGATTAGAACCCAACAAAATACTACAGTGGTATCAAAGCTCAGGCTGGTTCAACGGTTATATAACAATTGAATAGAATAATAAAATGGGTTAAACATAAAATTAGATTAAAATGAGGTTTCTTGAAATCCTACATGTCTTGAACGAATGTTGACCTTTTGATATCACCCTAAATTATCTCCTACGCTAACTCGAGGAAGTCATTCCGCTGTAACTCGAACTAAGCCAAAAGTGCGTTATCCGGCTCATTTCACGGTGCATCACTAAAAATGAGTAAGAATGGATGATGGTCGATATGGGCGTTATTGATAATGGTGAGTGATGATAAAGGACCTGTGATTTGATCCCTAAATGGGATTTAGGGCTCGAACGATTTTAAAAATCAACACAGAAACGTTTGTCAGGACATGAGCGTCGCGACACTTGCTAGGGTTTCAAGGTGGCTCTGCAGCTCCATAGTGGAGCGTCACGGTGCTAATGCTTCATTTCAAAAACATGGACTCACTGTACAACAGGCATCGCAACGCTAATGCATTTGCAAAAGCAGAAATGTTTCTGCCTCTGCAGCGCCGCGGCTCCATGGTGGAGTGCTGCGATGCTAATTCATTTTTTCAGAAGCCGAAAGGCTTCTACCTCAGTGACGCCGCGGCCCTAATGATTAGCGTAGCGGCCCCACCTGTCCAGAAACAAAAAAAATTCAGAGTTCAGAATGTTTAACCCAAGATTATTATTATACAGTTTATTATTTGATAAGTATATTGTTTATGTGTTAAATGTCAAAAATGTTTGTCATTTACGTTACTAGAATAATGTCCGCTATAACTGTCTGGGCAGGCGGCGCCCAGTATTTTTTTAAACCATCTTATATCATGCATATTGGGTTGACGGTTCTCAAACTAAATGTGTCATTAGCTTTGCATGATAAGATGTCATATTGGATATGGCATAAAAGTGTTGATCTTGGTTAGAACCCTGAATTAAAATGTTCCCCAAAATTATAAATACAAGTCTATATTAAAATGCGTCATCCATTATAATTGTTAGAGTAAAAAATCCTTTTCGGCGATACGAGTATTTATGCCAAAGCATTTGCTGTAAGTCTACGAGGACTCAGACTATTTCATAGGTGTGTTTTAATGTAAAAGTAAATGATAAACTTTTGTGGGTATTTATACTAAAGTGTTTGCTCACAAAGGCCAAATTTGTTTAGATACATAAACGCAGTCGTGTAATGGGGTTAACTTGCTTAGACAAATCTTGGCGCCAAAGTGTCAGACTAATCTAAGGACGCAAGATAAAATGTAATATTTGATCAACCAAGAGTTGCGAATAAGTTTTGCAATTGGTTTAGAACCTACCAAGATATGTTATTGAAGTTATCAGTCAAAGCAAACATGGAGATAGCATAGGCTTGGATCTTGGCCCATTATGACCTCAATTAATATAGTTATGTATTCTACCATGGGGTCGTAGAAGTATGTTAAAATAGTGGGATCTAATTAAACAAAAGGCCTTGTTGATTAGCCGAAATGAATGTGTATAATAGGAAATAGATTTTGAGTTTGATTTCTGGTCTATCTAATTCTTCATATTATTAAAAGATATCGATCTTATCATTGAAAATGTTGATTGAGATGAATAAACTTACTGGACTGAACTACCTTGACTGGCTAAGGAATTTGTGAATTGAGACAAGAGAAAATAAAATACGTGTTGGACACGGTGTTCCCAATAGTCCCTACGACAAACTCTGATGAATATGTTGCTTTTGATAAGGATGCTTACCAGAAATATATAGATGATGCCACTTAAGTGCAATGCGTAATGATGTCTTCCATGTCTATGGAACTTCAGAGACAACATGAGAACATGGGGGCCCAATGAGATGCTCGAACACTTGAAGAGTCTCTATGACTCTCAATCCCAGACTATGGAATATGAGTTGCTAATAGAACTCCTTAAGTGTAATCTCAATGAAGGAGGTCAGGTCTCGCAGCATGTGTTGAAGATGATAGGGCTTATAGAGAGGCTTGCTTCAATTGGAACGAAGCTTGAAAAGAATATCGCTACCACCCTCATCCTGAACTTTCTCCCTCGTTCCTTTGAGAACTTCATAGTGAATTTCAATATGCATGGAACGAAGGCGACTCTGTCGGAGATGCACAACATTCTCAAAACCTTTGTTTCTTCCACTTCCAAAGGAAAAGTTGTGCTCATGGTGAGCTCTTTTAGCCGACCCAAGCCGAAAGGCAAGAAATGGCAGAAGAAGAAGGGAAAACAGTCATTGTGCCCTTAGCTATGAAGCCCAAGGGATGTGTAAATAAGAAGGTGAGCGCGGATAAGGATGAATGCCTCAACTGCCATAGGAATGGCCATTGGAAAAAGGACTGTACAACACCAGGAGGAGGAAAAGCACCTGGTGCTCCTGCCTTTGGTGGACAAAGTATGTACGTCATTGAAATAAATATGTCTATAAATAACTCTCATTCCTGGGTATTGGATACCGCTTGTGGCTCACACATTTGTACAAATGTGCAGGGGCTAACTGATAGCAGGAAGGTTCGACCGAGAGAGGTAGACCTACGTATTGGAAATGGAGCACGAGTGGATGCTGAGCGCGTAGGGACTTATAGATTAAATTTACCTTCCGGCTATTGTTTAGTGTTGAATGATTGCTTTTATGTACCCTCGTTAACGAGGAATATTATTTCTATCCAAGTGTTGGACATAGAGGGCTTTTCCTCGTATATTTATAATGGCAGTCACGTACTGTCTTTTGATAATGTTATATATGGAACTGCTCCTCTTGTGGATGGATTATATACACTGAACTATAGTTGAGATATATTCAATGTACAAAATAAATGAGCCAAGATAAGTAATAGAAACTCTACCTACTTATGGCACTACAGACTTGGTCATATCAACGAATCAAGGATAGCAAGATTGAGGAAGTTAGACTACCTCAAACCATTTGAGTTGGAGTCTTATGGTAACTGTGAATCTTGCTTGAGAAAAAAGATGACCAATAAACCACTTTCTGGGAAAGGTGTGCGAGCTAAGGAGGTGCTTGAGTTGGTCCATACTGATGTATGTGGGCCATTCTCGACTCAAGCTAAAGGAGGCTTCCCATACTTCATCATTTTTACTGACGACTTCACAAGGTATGGATATATGTATCTTATGAGACAAAAATCCGAGGCCTTTGAGAAGTTCAAGAAGTACAAGTCGGAAGTAGAGAAGCAATTTGCAACAAGTATCAAGACCCTTTGATCGGATCGAGGAGGTGAATACTTGAGAAAGCATTTTCTATATTACTTAAAGCTACATGGAGTCCAGTCAGAATAGACACCTCCTGGAACACAACAGATGAATGGTGTTGCCGAGAGGAGAAACCGAACCTTATTGGATATGGTTCGATCCATGATGAGCTCCTCAGCTCTACCGACATACCTTTGGGGACATGCTATACAAAACTCTATATATATTCTGAACAAGGTTCCTTCCAAGTCAGTAAAAAAGACACCCTATCAGATATGGTGTGGCAAGAAGCCAGCTCTTAAACATATGAGACCCTGGGGTTGCCCTGCATATGTTAAGAAGATGCTCACTGATAAGTTAGAATATAAAAGTGAGAAATGTTACTTCGTGGGGTATCCAAATGAAACTAAGGAATACTACTTCTATCTTCCTGGGGTATCCAAATGAAACTAAGGAATACTACTTCTATCTTCCTGGAGAACATAAGGTCATTGTTTCCAAGAACGCAACTTTCTTTGAAGAAGAATATGTCTACAAGGAAAATAGTTACACAGAGATAGAACTTGAAGAAATTCAAGAACCACAAGATAACACAGAAATTGAACCCTTGTCGAATGACCTAAACAAGGATTCAGTGGTAGTATATGGTAAAGATTGGGTACTTAGAGTAAGCCTTTCAGCCAGTGGGAGTGCTGTGAGAGATAGTGCAGAAATGCAATACTCTCATACACAACCAATGGGAGATGATACAATGGTTGTACATCATTCCATTCAAGAAATACATGAAAATGACATTCATGAAAGCTCTCAAGGTGATGGATTGTCCAACACACAAAGACCTTCTCATAATCAAAATGCAACAAACACTGAAACGTAGAATAATCAACTCTGTAGGACCACTAGGACTCATCGTCCGCCTGAAAGACTTAATCTCCTTGTTGAAATACACAATGAGATAGATATTCCTAATGACGATGAACCTACAACCTACAGCGAATCTATGTTAGACATTGATTCGCAGAGATGGCAAGAAGCCATGAAATCTGAGATGGACTCGATCTACATAAATCAAGTTTGGAACTTGGTTGATTTGCCAACAGGGGTTAGACCCATAGGATGCAAATGGGTCTTCAAGAAGAAGATTGATGCATATGGAAAGGTACAGACTTATAAAGCAAGATTGGTGGCTAAAGGTTATAATCAACGACCTGGGATCGATTATGATGAAATATTTTCACTTGTTGCTAAGATTAAGTTCATTCGGATTTTGCTTGCAATAGCTGCATATTATGACTATGACATTTGGCAGATGGACGTCAAAATTGTTTTCCTCAATGATAATCTAGTTGAGGAAGTGTATATGAAACAACCTGAGAGTTTTTCACTTGAGTCCAAACCAAATTCCGTATGCAAGCTACGAAAGTCCATTTATGGGCTTAAGCAAGCCTCGAGGAGTTGGAACATTTTCTTTGACAAGGCTATTAAGTCATTTGATTTCGTCAGAAGAAAAGAGGATCCATATGTTTATTGTAAACGCAAGGATGGGAGTATTTCCTTCATTATCATATATGTAAATGACATATTAATAATGGGAGACAATAAGACTCTCCTGCAGTCATTTAAGGAGTAGTTGTCCAGTACCTTCATGATGAAGGATTTAGGTGAAGCCTGCTACATTCTGGGGATTAGGATCTATAGAGATACACCTAATAGATTATTAGGGTTGTCACAGTCAGTCTACATAGACAAAGTGCTAAGACGATTATCTATGGAAAACTCTAAGAAGGGAAATCTTCCTATGGGTCAAGGGATCAAGTTATCAAAGAAGGATAGTCCTTCTACTGTTTCAGAACTTGAACGCATGAAAAGAATCTCATATGCTTCAGCTATCAGATCTATCATGTATGTCATGAACTGTACGAGGCCAGATGTGGCCCATGCACTTAGTATGACTTGCAAATTCCAGCAGAATCCTGGGGAAGAATACTGGAAAGCAGTTAAGTGTATTCTTAAGTATATTAGACTAACTAAAGAATATTTCTTAGTCTATGGTGGACAAGAGAAGCTGGTACGTACTAGGTACATTGATGCTAGCTTCCAGACAGATCTTGATGACTTCAAATCTCAGTCTGGATATGCCTTCATTTTCAATGGCAGAATAGTGAGTTGGAAAAGTTCCAAGAAATCTACAACTGCTGATTCGAAAATAGAAGCTGAGTACATTGCTGGATCAGAAGCTAGGAAGGAAGTTGTCGCTATATCTGAGTTCCTGAAGGAACTAGGGATTGTTCCAAGTGCCACTTGTCCAATAACAGTTTATTATGACAATGCTGGTACGATTGCGCAAACTAAGGAACCAAGATCAGCCAACAAAAACAAGCATGTACAAATGAAGTACCACATACTCAGGGAGATGGTGGAGACTGAAGAGATTAGATTAGATTATGTTCCCACAGACGATAATCTAGCTGACCCATTCACTAAACCATTAATCTTAGTCAAGCATAATGGTCATTAGAATATAGGCGTTAGATATGTTGGAGATTGGCTCTAGGCCAAGTGAGAGATTGAAAGTATATTTATGTCCTAGAGATAATCTGTATTAGGATAAATGTACTTTATACACATTCGTATTATTATTAATGGAGATTAATATTTTGAAATTTGCAATTATTGAATTATTATTTGATTATTTGTAATTATTCATTAATGTGCATCCCTTGAGCTTACGTTGTCATTAATAAAGTGAGATATTGATGATAGAGCGTAACTCTTAAAATAGCCTAGACTAATGATCATCGAGAATGGGATATCAATGATATGTGATAAGTCAACATGTGGTCTACTTCACATCCTTAGAGGATGTAGTATGTCTCATCTGCTATGAGTAATGGCTACTCGTGATGGACACATGGATACTTTGGAAATATTGGTATATCCTGTTGATGTATTGTTTGTTATATTTGTCTAAAGTATGATCAGTGTGTGGGAGATAGAGGTCAATACACGCCTTGTCTACAAAGTAATGTACTTTGATCCCGACCTAAGATCAAATGCCTTATAGGTTGAGATACGGCTTGTATTGGGTACATTACGATGTGGATTGAAGGTGGTAGTTGAGCAAAGATTAGGATTCATTCCTCGGATGTATATTCGAGAGAACACTCGGATTCCCAGTGATATTAGGTTGAATAAGTCATTGGCCAAAGTAATAGACGTATTTAGAATATGGTCTAGTTGTCAACTAATATAGATGAGATACAATGATTGAGACATTTGGATAGACACTTGACAAATCCTAAGCTTGATCGGGTGTGTCGTGAATGAAAGAATTTTATCTTACCACATAAAGGTTAAGTTTACTGGATTCGCGTAAACGTACTTCACATATTGAGTTCGTCTTCCGGCACCGTCTAGGAGTTCCGTGTAGACCTTAATTTGATTAATGTCGATATGAGAAGGCATGTAGGGTCACATTATGTCGATCGTCCATTTCGATCTAAGGATGTATTGAGAGAGTAATTAAATGTTCGATTTGGAATCGAGACATTTAAATGAATAATAATTATTTTAATTAAGTCAAAATTGGATTTTAGATTTAATTAAAAATGCACCAAAAATAAATCGAGACAGTGCAAGAGCATGTCGAGCGTCGCGGCGCCCATACCCTAGGGCCGCGACGCCTCTGCCTCAAATTTTGGGCCAGGCCCAAGGTCAAACCCTAATCTGATTTTGACCTATTTTTCAACTATAAATAGAGGCATTCACTTCATTATTCATACACCAATTTTCTGAAAATCATTCTAAGCCTTAGAGACTTAGAATCAAATACTCTCTCGAACCTCTGCCGGATTTCCTAGCTTTCTGAAAGAGAAATACATTGAAGATCGGAAGGGCAACTGCGTGTGCACCTTATAGTAGAAAAGGACTCCAGATATTCAAACTTGTAAGTTTATGCTTTATGTTACAAGTTTAATTGTTGTATAACCATACCAGAAATGTTGTTGGGGTAAGTAAGAAACAAAACTTTTAACTTTCGATGTGCCTTACTTATGTGTTTTGAACCCAACAAAACCCTACAATATACACACAAAGCAAAAAAGCATTTAGTTCAAGGGCTGATGTGTTCTATTTCCTAGAGAAGTAAAATTGACTTGGAGTAATTTTTCAAAGTCGATTTCGATAATCTTCAGCATTGTTAACAGGTACACAATCGTTGATCCTGTTACTGAATTATTCTTCTAGAATTCATGCTAGTTAGATGCTCTAATGGAAAAGTAGTGATTTTGTGAGTCATTGTTTCTTGTTTTGCACTTGAATCTATTTGGTTAGAAATTCTTGTGTATATTTCCTTTTATTTGTTTCCTGGCATACTTGAATGTAATGTTTGGCTTTTTCACTTGATTGTATAATTGTTCTTGTTTGCAAAACTTACTGATAATTGTTGCAGGAACTTGCGAGATCTTTCTCTTAGAGGAAATCTGGCATATGAGTTAGAGCATTGACTCATATTAAAGCCATGTGAGCATATGATTATCCAATTTCCTACTTGTTTCAGTTTTCATCTTTAAATTTTACTATTGATCTAATTCAATGAAGTGTTTTAAGTGCAATATTTTACGTAATACTTCTTTTTGAAGAGTTATTCCTAAAGAAATTGGAGAACTCAAGAAGTTGGAAATACTGGACCTTGGTCATAATAACTTCACTGGACCATTTTCTATGAATATTTGCAGCAACTTGTCTTTGTTAATCCCGTGAGTACCTGGTTTTTGAGGTTATAGCTCATTATTGACCACCTCTATTTAAACTTCCCCAAACTCAAGTTTATTTTTATGGTTTCAGTCTGTTGGAAAACAAGTACATTAGGAGCGTACCTCCTGAAATTCATCATCTTTTAGAGTCTCAAATAAATGAAAACCATTAGCAAATGTTGGTCCTACGACTGATTATTGGGACAATCAACCTAGTGTCTGGTAAGTTGAATTCTAGTAATGAGGCATTATTCATATTTTATACTTTTCTAAATTATTTCTTCTTAATGGATTCGGTATCCGAAATTCACTGGCCTGACCAATCGTAATTGAGCCATGTAAAGAACACTAATAGGGGAACAGTGGCAGACTAGTGTATTAGCTATAGGTTTCTGATCCCAAGAATTTGGCTCAAACCGTGTATATGTGTTTAAAAAACTACAAATTTTATATAAAAAATTGATTCCAAACCCCATAAATCAAATGGGTTGTGGTAGAATTCGAAACTCGAACCCATAAAAAATCAAATCCTGGAGAGGAAGTTCCTCCATTCTCTAACCCAAGGCTTGTGGTCGTGGTTAAGGGTGAAGTGTCACACCCCAAACTAGGGGTGTGGTTGGCACCCGGTGCCTTACTGGCCCGAGCGTTCCACTCAGAAGACCAGACTTCCGAATGTACAGAACTTCATAGCCAACAAGGTCGTACTAGAATGTAACTTGAATAACAACTCAATAGAGGGGCCGGCAAGGCCACAATCTATGAAATAAGAATACAATCCAAACATCTGAAACTGGACGAGGGGAAATAAACCCAAACATATATACAAGGCCGACAAGGCCGTAAAACAAGTTAGCTAAACAATAACCAAGCCGGAAAGGCCATACATCACTACTAGACATACTACATAGGTCTATTGTCACACTCCAAACTAGGGGATGTGGCCGGCACCCTGTGTCGTACTGGCCCGAGCGTACCAATCTGATAACCAGCTGGTCGTACTAGTATGCAATTCAAACAACAATATAATGGGATGGTCGATAAGGCCACAATCTATAAGACAAGTTGTAACACAACCTCTGAGGATGAACAAATATGGATAAACCCAACATAAGTATATAAACAAGACCGACAAGGTTGCAACATAATTTACGAAAAGACAACCTAGCTGACAAGGACATACATCAATAGTTGTACATACTAGACAAGTCTATGAGCCTCTATGAGTACCTATACAATCATCTGGTCGAGACAAGGCTCTGACCTACCCACTACGTACATCTCTGTGCAAAATATACTGAGGAAGCTCCGGGAAAGATGAAGCTTACTCACTGATGGCTGAACTCGACAAGTCCTACTGAGGCAGTCTGTCAAAGCCCCTATCAGAACCTGCGGCATGAACAGACAGTGCCCCCGACAAAAGGGATGTCAGTACGAAATAAATGCACCGATATGTAAAGCATGAATAACAATATGAAAATACAAGTTGTAAAGAAAGGCATAAAAGCAATCTGATACGCTGATAACATGCGTGCCACATAAGGCGAACAACGAAACTCTGGAACTATACTCGACTCTTGGTATAGCAGTTTTGTTATATAATCTACCCTCGGCTTATAGCACGAGGTGTAATATGTCACTTCTCTTAGGTGATGTGCTGAGGTATATGTATGGATGCATATATAAGTGCCTACCCAGTCGACTATGACACATCACAGTGTGTATAATGTACATGTACCACTTCCGACCGACTGATTGCAATGGTGGTGTGAATACTGTATGTTTATATGTATATAACTGCCCACCGGCATAGGTTCGGTGGTATGGATATTGTACTATGATAACAATAGCACTGATGGACTCTTTGGAACTCAGAGTTCTTTGACTATATTTTGGAACGACTCTTGGTCAGCTTTGGCGATTATATCTTTAGAAAACTCCTTTCAGGAGACTTACAATATTGTGGACAAGCAATCAATCAACAACGACAATAAATGCAATAATAACAAGGAACAACTCCGACAAGGAATCATGATATAAGAATAGAATAGTTCTATGGGCGTCTCTCTTTTGAAAATGATAAAGACTTTGGTTTCATGCTTTTGAAAGAAGAGGACCTTACATACCTGCGTCGCTTAGTTTATAATGTCTCACAAAATTCCAAATATTTTATGAGCGATTAACTCCATGATATAGAGATTTTGGATTAAGATATGATCGATAAACTAAGAATCTATTTGCTAGAATAATTCGATGAACACTTAGAGTGCATACTTCTCTAGTTATGGTGTTTCATAACTACCAACCATGCTATCTATTCTCCTTTAAAACTACACCAATAACATCAACAATAACAACTGCATCAACAAGATATACTCCATGATTTCTAGTACCATGTCTTTCAATTTCAAACCATGACCATATCCAAGTATACTCAAAAACTATCCAAGATTCATAGAAACTCTTTCATGGAGTTCTAGCTTAACTACCACAAGTTTCTCTTATCCATAATCTCAACAAGGCTATAAGATGTTTAGAGATTATTAAGAGCATCAATATCTTACCTTAACTCAGCCAAGAAAACTTGTAGCCTCAACTCTTCTCCAAGCTTCAAGAAGATCCTTCATTCTATCATGCTATCAAGGAGATTTCCAAGCTCTTGATGATTATCTATGGAGTATTTATCTTTAAATTGATATAAAATTGATCGTAGATGGTATAAGAACCCTAGAGACATGTTTGAGAGTGTTTGGGAAGTTTTGGGGATGAAAATGAAGTCTTAGTTTGGTTCTAAAGTCATAGAACCGCCCCACCACTTCGAGTTTGCCGTGGTACTTGCGGATGCAAGTCACCATATGCTGCGCCACAAATCCTGTGCATCTTTTGGTAGTGAGTAGCCCAAAAACATCCAAAATGTGACCTAAATGCGGTTGCCGCAGATGTTAGTTAACCCATGATCAAAACGACATTCAAAGTATGGGGTATAACATCCTTCCCCCTTTAGAAACATTCATCCTCAAATGTTGAGGTCATCAATTTAGAACCTCTAACTCTTAGGATTCTTAAAAATTTCGACAAAGTTTTCTCTCTAAATAGGACTATCCCAAAACCTTCCAAGTACTCAAAACCAACACAAGTGTCACACAGGGCTAGATACTATATCATTGGCTTCATACGACCACCATTATATCAGTAAATGTAAGAGTTATCCATAACTCACCTTATACGTCTTAAACTTGGACTGCCTCAGTTTCACTTTGATTGTTGTAATCGCCTGAATAAGATACATAGAATTCAAGACAGGGCTATTATATCACAAGAGTAGAGAAAATATATCATACGATGTCAATATGAACCTGTGGTTTGGAAGAGATAGGGATACTTAGATTTCATATCTTCTTGCGCCTCCCAAGTCATTTCTTCTATGTTGTTATTCCTCAAAAGCACTTTAATGGAGGCAACTTCCATAGTTGTTAGCTTTCGAACTTGGAAATCTAGAATAGCTATAGGAGTCTCCTCGTAAGATAAGTCCTCGATAATAACATCTTCCACAGGGGTAATGCGGGAGGGATCTCCTACACACTTGCGCAATATCGATTCACGGAATACCGGGTGAACTGCTTCAAATTCTAGGGGTAATTCAAGCTCATAGGCCACCCGACCTATCCTCCAAATAATTCTATATGGTCTGACATATTTGGGACTAAGTTCCCCTTTTTTTGTCCGAATCTCATGACGCCTTTCATAGGCAAGACCTTGAGAAATACCCAATCATTGACTGCAAACTCCAAGTTATGATATCGTACATATGAATAAGATTGATGCCGACTATGGGCAGTCAATAAATGATATTGGATCATATTTACCTTCTCCACTGCTTGCTAGACTAGATCAAGGCCTAGTAATACGACTTCACCTACTTCAAAATAGCCAATCGGAGATCTACATTTCCGTCCATACAAGGCCTCATACGGGGCCATCTTGATGCTAGAATGATAGTTGTTATTGTAAGTGAATTTGATAAGGGGAAAATGATTATCCTAGATACCTTTGAAATCTAATACACAAGCTCACAGCATACCTCGAGCGTCTGGATTATACACTTGGCTTGACCATCGGTCTGTGGATAGAAGGTTGTACTAAGGTTCATTTGAGCGCCTAAACCTTTCTAAAATGACCTCCAAAAATGAGCCATAAACTAAGCAGCCTTATCAGATATTATGGATACCAGAATACCATGCAATCAAACTATTTCTTTAATATATAGCTTGGCATAATCCTCAACCAAATAAGTAGTGCGAACGGGTAGAAAATGGGCTGATTTCGTAAGCCTATCGACAATAACCCAAATGGAATCAAATTTTCGATAAGAACGGGGTAAACCTGTGATAAAATCCTTATAGATTGCATCCCATTTCTAATTTGGGATTTCGATATTATGAATCAAGCCCCCATGCTTTTAATGCTCAATCTTAACCTGCTGACAATTCAGGCACCAAGCTACAAATGTTGCGATATCCTTCTTCATGTCATTCCACCAGTAAACTTGTTGGATATCATGGTATATATTCATCGAGCCAAGATGAATAGAATACCTGGACTGGTGTATCTCAGCCATAATTTGCTCTTGAAGCCCCCTACGCTTGGTACACATAGTCCACCCTGATATCTAAGGAATACCCCTCCTAAAAGCTCCAATACTGGCTTCTTTTGTAGAGGAATCCCCTCTTTCATTCAGACCAACTCGGGGTTGTCAAACTGTCTTTCCTTCACCTCTACTATCAGGGACGACTCTGCGGTATTCTGCACCACCGCACCTCCGTCATCTGTATCCAGTAGTCACACATTCAAGCTAGCTAGGCAACGTAACTCTTTGGTTATATCCAATTTGTTAGCTTTAATATCATCCAAACTCCCCATAGAATTGCAACTTAAGGCATCTGCTACAATATTCACCTTGTCGGGGTGGTATAAAATATCAACGTCATAATCCTTTAATAGTTCAAGCCACATCCTCTACCTCAAATTCAGCTCCTTTTGCCAAAATATATACTGCAAACTCTTATGGTCCATAAATATATCAACATGAACTCCATATAGGTAATGACACCATATCTTCAGGGCAAAGATTACTACCACCAACTCAAGATCATGAGTCGAGTAGTTTAGCTCATGCTTCCTTAATTGCTTCAAAGCATATCCTATAACATTCTCGTGATGCATCAAAACACGTCCTAGGACAACTATGGAGGCGTCATAATAGACTACATACCTATCGGTACCTTCTGGAAGAGCCAACACAGGTGTGGATATCAACCTATTTTCAATTCCTGGAAATTGCGCTTGCACGCATATGACCACTAAAACTTAACTGCCTTATGAGTAAGCTTGTTCATAGGTGCAAAGACAGAAGAAAATCCCTCCACAAATCTCTGATAATATTCTGCTAAGCCTAAGAAATTCATACTTCGGTAGGAGTTGTAGGTCTCGGCCAATTCTTTACGGCCTCAATCTTCTGATTATCCACTTTGATACCTTCTAAAGAGACTATATGGCCTATAAAGACAATAGAGTTCAACTAGAACTCATATTTAGATAACCTGGCATATAACTTATGATTTTGGAGCGCCTGTAACACCGCTCAGAGATGATCTACATGATCTGCCTCAGTCCGTGAATATACCAAAATATCATCAATAAACACAATCATGAAAATATCTAAATATAGCTTGATGACCCGATTCATTAGATCCATAAAGGCCGCTGGTGCATTAGTGAGTCAAAAATACATCACCCGAAACTCAAAATGACCAAACCTGGTCCGAAAGGCTATCTTCGGGATATCTTCCTCCTTTACCCTTAACTGGTGGTATCCCGACCTCAAATCAATCTTCGAGAAACACTTAGTACCCTGTATGTCACTATATGCTCCATTGCAATTCCGTCACATCTTTAGGTAGTGAGCATCCCAAAACGTCCAAAATGCGACCTAAATACGGTTCTGCAAACTCAGTTTGCTGCCACATTCTACTTTCTCCGAAATGAATTTTCTTAAAACATACATAACCTTTTGTGACGAGCTCTGATTGATGAACGGTTTGTTGAGTTGGAAAGTAGACTCTCCGAACTTGAACTTCGATAGTCTATGGAATCCATAATTCCTTATATATGAAGAGATATACCAGCAGAGATATGGGCTAAAATTCTATCCAGAATTTTGCCTAGTTCTCCCCAAATTTCAACGAACTTACTTTCTTTGATCCGCTTAGCCCCGAACTATTATGAAACATACTTAACACTCATCTAAGCCTTTGTTAATCTTGTGATGGGATCTCAAGATTACTAAGCTTACGTTAGTTAACCCACCATGAAAACGACCTTCAAAGTATAGGGTGTAATATCTATGAGCCTCTACAAGTAACTGAACTATCATACGATTAGGACAGGGGGGAGACCTACCCATTATCTACATATATACATATGGTAAAACCACAAAACTTGACCAGGAAGCTCTGGACGAGGCGAAGCTCACCAACTGACAGTTGAACTCAACAACTCTTACTGAGGCAGTATATCTGGGCCTCTATATAAAACTACAGCATGAAATGTAGTGACCCCGGCAAAAGACACGTCAGTATGAAAGAAATTCACCGGTATGTAAAGCATGAATAACAATATGAAAGTGTAGCTATAAAATAGGATATAAAAGGTAACCAGATGATCTAATAACCTGTATGCCACTCCGGGAAAACTGTGAAACTCTGAACTACTATGAGACTCTTATACATACATTATACTATATAATCTTCCTACTAGTTATATCCCGTGGTGTTTGTAAATGTATAGCTTCCCTTCGGTTATAGCCCAGGGTGTGCATATGTGTAACTGCCCTCCGTTTTGTACACCCCATATTTTTGCACTCGTATGTAGCGTAAGTAAAGTAACATAAAGCTTGATGAGGCTAAGATCTCATTATTGGATAAAAATAATTTTAAACTGGTGTTACGAAACTTTCTTAAGAGTTCGGGGTCAAACGAAGCAAAAAAAATTAAGTTTATCGATACTCGGAGAAAGGCAGGCTGAATTTTGGATAGAATTTTTGGCCCACCTTGGCAGGGGTATATCTGATGGTATATGAGTAGTATGGGATGCATAACCTATCTAAGTTCAAGTTCAGGGAGTTTTCTTTCCAACACAATAAATCGTTATGATATCCGAGTAGAGAGATATTCGCATTTTTTTGAGACTGCACAGGCAATAAGTTTGGCATGATGGCCAGCGCGAAGCGACCCTTATAATGCCTTTAGGGCGGAGGAAATTTCTAAATTCCTATTTAAAGCGGTGCAGCCTATTTCTCTTTCATTTATCGACCTTAGCAACTCCAAATCACACCTAACGACTCTCTAAAGGCTTCTGTACCATTAAAGAACACTTCTAAGTGTTTATAAAGTGATTTCCCCCTTGAAAGACCAAGGCCACATTGTAGTTCTCTCTAGTTTATTGAGTGAGGTGGAGGGTTTCTTTGATCTTGAGATAGAGCTTCTTGAGAGGACTCATTGGCTATTGAGGTAAGGATTTTACTACTCCTATATAATCTCTAGTTCCTTCTAGCTTAGCTTGATAAATTGGTGAATATAACTTGTAAGATATGGAAGTATTGTAGACAATACTTGGGAACACTTGGGAGATGTTGTGTTGTTGTTGAGCTGCTCGTTTGGGGCTGTTTGGTGATGATTAGTTGCTGGAAATTATAAACTAGTGTTGGTTGTTGTATGAGGAAGATAAGGAAATTTATTAAGCTAATGAAGTTTCCTTGTTGATTAGTTGTCATTGTTACGAGTTATAAAAGTTTTATGCATACAATGTGTTTGATAAAAATGTCTATGCGAAGACTACCTTTAGTTATTGATCCTAAATTGATCCAAATCATTCGTATAACGTAGATTATCGTTCGTATAGCATTTGGGAGCTCGTGAGCTATCGACAAAGGTATGTATATCTTTTTTCTTTGGCATGGCTTGATACAATCATTTCTAAAAGAAGATATTTTTTTGTTGTAATATGTTATTCATGTCTCCCTTGCTATTGAACTAACTCACATCTCATGATTGTCCATGGTTGGGAGAATTTCCCGCATCTTATATGTCTATTAGTATTGATTTGAGATTAATGAACATGGTGCTAATAACGATAGTTATAGGATAACGATCATAGGTCACTCCAACTCTGATTATGATGTCTTTGAGATTTGTCTTGCATTACACCTATATGTATTTATTTTCTTACTGCGTTATGCTATAGTCAGTCAGGAAGGCACTTATATGTACATACCACTGATCAGTTGGGTAGATATTACTGCGTCCTATATGGTCGGATAATTTACTATATGCTTACCCCATTGCAATATGATTGTTGATGGGAGAAGTGGTGTCAACTTGGCCTCCGTAGAAAAGGTGGACAAGTTAAAACTACCCACCCACAATCATTTGAAGCCGTATGATCTCCAACGGATAAGCCAAGACGAAGGGCTAAGACTAGTAAAACAAACACTTGTTAGCTTTTGGATTGGAACATATGAAGATAAGGTATGGTGTGATATCCTCATACTTTATTGGGGCAACCATGGCAACTTGACACGAGGGCACAATATGATGAAGGAAGGAATACTATATTCCTTTCAAAAAGATGATAAGAAAATCAGACTAGTGATGATGTCACCTAGTGAGGTGAAGGATATGAGAATCTGACATGCAAAGAAGCATGAAGTCGAGACCGTACAACTTGATGCACAAAGGGTAGAAGAATAACCCAAGAAGGGGAGTCATATGGATTCATTGGCATGCAAGAAAGGGAGAACATTGTGAAAGTTACATTGGATGATGCTGATCTGAAGAAACTTGTGAATAGTGTTACATCCGGAACACCACAAATGAAAGATAGTGAACTTGCTCTTGATTTATTTTCAAAAAGCTTATTGACTACTCACCAAGACTATAGATGTCAAGAACAAGTATTGGTAGGAAAAGAACATGATCGAAAGTGCCTTAGTTCCTACACAACACCTACATTGTTGGTACCGAAAGAGACTTGGCACACATGTTACCAAGAGGTTGATGACCTCACCATGAAGTGCACAATTCCTATGCAGAACTCGATGGATTTTTTGATTGAATTTGCAAGCGGACCACCACCGATGGAAAACATTGAACATGATCTTGGTTTATTTCCAAGGAGGCCATTAAACAATCATCAAGCTTACGGATGCCACCCGGAGGAGACTGACGAATTGCTCATCCAAGAGGACTGTTTCCCACATATGGTACCTATCTTGTTGGTGCCAATGAGAAATGAAACTTGGCACGTGTACATTGATAGCCGAGTGACTTATAACGTCACTTTGAAGTACAAGTCTCCGATGCTGAGAATAGAGGAAAATTTGGGTGACTTTGGTGGAGCCTCATTACTTTCCGAAGTGTCTTGTTAGGGCGGCTCCCAACTAACGAAGATCCAAAGTGGGGTGAAACGAATATGGTCATCAAGAGCCAACAAGGTGGGTGCGAATGGCTTGTGTTGTCACTCGGAGTTTGACGTGACCTAAACTATTCCATAAGTCTCATGCAAGGGATATGCTTAACCAAAGAACATAAGGCATTACCCGAGAACCTTTGTATTAAACCACCCAATGTTGACCAAAGTTGGTTCGCGACAACAAGTGTTATTCAAGACTATGATTTGGCTTGTTTCTATTCTCATATATTCTGAGGCCATGGTTCCTTCGCCACCCCTATACTAATCATGAAGGTACTATTTAAGGTTTAATATGAGGTTTGGGAAGTTGGTACCGATCTAATTCAAGAGCAAGAATCCACAGCTTCCTCTAATGAAAGATTAGGTGATATGCGACTTCCCTATAAAACTTCCCACATGGAATTTTATATGATGCAAAGGATGTCAAGACCAAGATATGATAATAGGATAGAATGCTGCCAACCTTCCACAAAACTCAAAATGATGAGTCCGATTTAATCTTGGATACATTTTCCCGAAAACTCGTTAGGTTGACCATGCTTGGATATGAAACTAGTGGGATCGGCATTGTCACCATCTTAGTTCGAGACAAGGTAACCGTCGGGGGAAATTGAGTGGGTCATGGTTTGATTATGTCCCTCACGATAAGGACTGTGATATGGTGGGATTCGTAATCGAATATGGGCATCATATGAAGTCAAAACCATTTGCCTTGTATGTGGATCCATATTTGGAAACTTTCGAGGAAGGCTTCCACAAAATTAAACTTCCAGGCAAAGATGAAGGTTCAACATGTTATGAAGTGTCATCACATTTAGACGACACAAATTTGAGGACTAATTCTTTCAAAAAAGGGGAGATTGATGCAAGAAAGCCCGCGGACTTAAACTCTCCACCTAAGTCGAAAGATGATTTACTAAGAATGCCAACGATGGCCCGTCAATCTACACTTACATGCCTAATATCCCATGGAAAATGGAATGGAATTGGAGTTGTTACGTGAAGGTTCAAGAAGACATTGTATAGAAGCCTTCTTGTTGGTCTTGGCTGAGACCATGCATTTCTTACAGCATGTTATTTTCCTTTAGTTCTTATCTTAGCTACAAGTTTTCATTAGGACACATTTAAAGAGCTATGTAATAAGGTGACAAGGATGAGAGTTCTTCCTACAAGTTGACAAGGCCGAGAAGAGGGTAAGAGGACAAGGTAGCAAGGATAAGAATGATCTAGAAGCTAAGGCTTCCAAGAAGACAATTCATGAACCAACTAGTTAATGAATTAGGCTACATTAAAAGTCTTCAAAATCGTCCAAGGGGATATGAAGAGGTTGGCCAAAATGGTTTATCAAGCAAGTACAAAGAATGGAAGCTTCATAACACATTCAAAGAAAATAAGATCCTTGAGAAGCCAAATCCATCCTCTCTTCTACTTGGATGCCACAAAGAGGTGTGAATGAGATTGAGTTCATCCTTGTCTCCAAGAAAAGCAAAACCCTTTCCCATTATTCACACCAAAACCAAGAACACCGTTGTCCACCAAGAAAACTCAAACCATTTCACATTTGTTCCCACTTGGCCGAAAGGTCCAAGTTAGAGTTTGTGTCCTTTAGTTTGTTTTATAGAATAATCCATGTACTACTATAAATAGGACCCTTAAGATATTGTAAATAAACAATTTGAGTTTAAGATTAAATCTAAAGTGTGTTTTCAACTTGTGTGTTGAAGCATATCAATCATGTGTGGGTCACCCCTCCCTTTAGTGTAAGTCTTGGTTAGGACTGTTTGACCTAATCAATACCCAAGCTCGAGGAACCCCCTCAGTGGTAAGCAAACGTTAGAACTGTGTGGACCAACCTAGCCTAAGCTTCGGGTTACTAAAAGGGCTTTCGATCACCCTCACTTAGCTAGTTCACGGGCATTGCTTTTTACAAACCCCGGTCTTGACCTTGTGGCACTGATCACCTTATCATTGGTGTCGACTCAGGCAGTAAGACCCCTGTGTCTCTATCCTTGGGCTCATCGACAGTACTTCACTACAACCACAACCACTAAACACTTAAACCATGTCAACCAACAAACACTTAACCAAATAAAATGTCCAACACCCGAGCTTACAACTCGTGTTCAATCCACCAACTACCCTTACCTCCCACAGTACTTCATATATATCCCCACCAAAGGTCACCATCCAAAATAGTCAAAAAATACCCGTCCAATCCCAATAACACCAAACAGTCCGCATAACACACTATAACGAGAACCTTATTGTCCCAGTATTATTCTGCCATCCTACTATCATCCAACCACCAAAGCCCGAACATCAAAACAACTCTCAACGTGTCCACAACAACCCCATAAAATTCCTTGACCCAACGCCCTTTCAATCTACCTAAAATAGCCATCAAACACCCCACTGTCCCGCCAAATCGAGAACCCGAAACCCCCATTTTGACATCTATTTTTGGGACAACCTGTCTATCGCCAACACCCGATCCACTTACACAACATCACCCCTCCTTACTTGCATCAGATTGGTATCAGAGCCAAGTGTTCCCGTCCCACGTAACAATTCTATGGCTAACATGAATGAGGAACTAAGGAGGGTTATGTCCGAGTTAGTTGCGGAACAAATGTAAGGCTTGAAAAAAGAACCTGCAGATCAGGCCTTGAGTAATAATACTAAGCCAAGGGTCGTGGAAAGCAATCCATTATGTCATGTTGATGAAAAGGCAGTACTTATTAATCCATTATATGATCAGAAAAATGTGGGGAAAGATATTGGTTTTGCGGAAGTGTGTGAAGATTTAGTTTTCCAACATGTGTTAAGTGTTCAACTTGAAGAACACATGGAGACACAAAGGGAACAACTCTTTTACACACATTGTAAAGTAAATAATATAGTGTGCAATGTGATTGTTAACGGGAGAAGTGGTGTCAACTTAGGCTCTGTAGAAATGGTGAACAAGTTAAAACTACCCACCCACAATAATTCGAGGTCGTATGATCTCCAACGGATAAGCCAAGACAAAAGGCTAAGAGTAGTAAAACAAACTCTTGTTAGCTTTCGGATTGGAACATATGAAGATAATGTATGGTGTGTTATCCTCATATCTTATTGGGGCAACCATGGCAACTTGACATGAAGGCACAACATGATGAAGAAAGAAATACTTATTCCTTTTGAAAAGATGATAAGAAAATCCGACTAGTGTCGATGTCTTCTAGTGAGGTGAAGGATATGAGAATCTAACGTGCAAAGAAGTGTGAAGTCGAGGCCGTACTACGTGATGTACGAAGGGTAGAAGAAGAATCCAAGAAGGGGAGTCCGATGGATTCATTAGCATGCAATATTAGGGAGAACATTGTGGAAGTTACATTGGAAGATGCCGATGTGAATAAACTTGCGAATGGTTTTACATCCTGAACACCACCAATGAAAGATAGTGAACTTGCTCTTGATTTATTTTCAAGAAGCTCATTGTCTACTCACCAAGACTATGGATGTCAAGAACAAGGATTGGTAGGCAAAGAACATGATCGAAAGTGCCTTAGTCCCTACACAACACCCGCATTGTTGGTACCGAAAGAGACTTGGCACACATGTTACCTAGAGGTTGATGACCTCACCATGAAGTGCATAATTCCTATGCAGAACTCGATGGATCTTTTGAATGAATTTGAAACCGGACCACCACCGATGGAAAGCATTGAACGTGCTCTTGGTTTATTTCCAAGGAGGACATTAACCAATCATCAAGCTTACGGATGCCATCCAGATGAGACTAATGAATTAGTCATCCAAGAGGACCTTTGCCTACATACGGTACCTATCTTGTTGGTGCCAATGAGAAATGAAACTTGGCACATATACATTGATATCCGAGTGACTTACAATGTCACTTTGAATGACAAGTCTCTGATGCCAAGAATAGATGACAATTTAGGTGACTTGGGTAGAGCCTCATTACTTTCCAAAGTGTCTTGCAAGGGCGGCTCCCAGCTAACGAAGATCCAAATTGGGGTGAAATGAATATGGTGATCAAGAGCCAACAAGGTGGGTGCGAATGGCTTTTTTTATCACTCGGAGTTTGTGCTGACCTAAACTATGCCATAAGTCTCATGCAAGGGATATGCTTAACCCAAGAACACAAGGCATTACCCGAGAACATTTGTATTAAACCACCCGAAGTTGACCAAAGTTAGTTCATGACTACAAATGTTATTCGAGACAATGGTTTGGCTTGTTACCATTCTCATATATTCCAAGGCCATGGTTCCTTCGCCACTCCTATCCCAATCATGAAGGTACTATTTAAGGTTGAAGATGAGGTTTGGGAAGTTGTACTGGTCTTCAAGAGCAAGAATCCACAGCTTCCACTAATGGAAGATTAGATAATACGTGACTTCCCTATTCTACTTCCCACCCAAAATTTTATATGATGCAAAGGAAGTCAAGTCCAAGATATGATAATGGGATAGGATGCTTCCAACCTTCCACAAAATTTAAAATGATGAGTGTGATTTAATGTCGGAAACATTTTCCCGAAAGCTCGTGAGGTTGACCATGCTTGGATATGAAACTAGTTGTATCGGCATTGTCACTATCTTAGTTCAAGACAAGGGAAACGCGGTGGAAAATTGAGTGGTTCATGGTTCGATTATGTCCCTAGCGGTAAGGACTATGATATGGTGGGATCTGTGATCTAATACGGGCATCATATGAAGTCAAAATCATTTTCCTTGTATGTAGAGCCATAGTTGGAACGTTTCAAGGAAGGCTTTAACAAAATTAACTTCCGAGAAACGATGAAGGTTCAACATGTTATGAAGTGTCCTCACATTTAGACGTCACGAATTGGAGGACAAATTCTTTCAAAGAAGGGGAGATTGATCCAACAAAGCCCGCGGACTTAAACTTTTCACCTAAGTCGAAAGATGATTTACTAAGAGTCCCAATGATGGATCGTCAATCTACACTTACATGCCTAATATGGCATGGAAAATGGAATGGAATTGGAGTTGTTACGTGAAGGTTCAAGAAGACATTGTATTTTCGGCCTTCTTGTTGGTCTTGGCAAAGACCATGCATTTCATACAGCATGTTGTTTTCCTTTAGTTCTTAGCTTAGCTTTTAGTTTTCATTAGGAAACATTTAATGAGCCATGTAATAAGGTGACAAGGCCGAGAGTTCTTCCTACAAGTTGACAAGGTCGAGAAGATGGTAAGAGGACAAGGTGGCAAGGACAAGAATAATCTAGAATCTAAGGCTTCCAAAAAGACAATTCATGAGCCAACTAGTTAATGAATTTGGCTACATTAAAAGTCTTCGAAATCATCCAAGGGGAGATGAAGTGGTTGGCCGAAATGGTTTATCATGCAAGTACAAAGAATGGATGCTTCCAAACACATTCCAAGAAGATGAGATCCTTGAGAAGCCAAATCCATCCACTCTTCTTCTTGGATGCCACAAAGAGGTGTGAAGGAGTTTCAGTTCATCCTTTTCTCCAAGGAAAGCCAAACCCTGTCCCATTATTCACACCAAGACCGAGAACACCCTTGGCCACAATGAAAACCCGAACCCTTTGCCCAAAGTTTCAAGTTAGAGTTTGTGTCCTTTAGTTTGTATTATAGAATAATCCATGTACTACTATAAATAGGACCCTTAGGATATTGTAAATAAATAGTTTGAGTTTAATATTAAATCTAAAGTGTGTTTTCAACTTGTGTGTTTAAGCATATTGATCATGTGTGGGTCACCCCTCCCTTTAGTGTAAGTCTTGGTTAGGACTATGTGACCTAATCAATACCCAAGCTCGAGGAACCCCCTTAGTGGTAAGTGAACGTTCGAACTTTGTGACCTAATCAATCACCCGAACTTGGCTAGTTCACAGGCATTGCACTAAGCAAACCCCGGTCTTGACCTTGTGGCACTGATCGCCTTATCCTTGGTGTCGACTTGGGCAGTAAAACCACTGTGTGTCTATCCTTGGGCTCATCGACCTTACTTCACTATAACCACAACCACTAAACACTTAAACCATATCAACCAACAAATAATTAACCAAATCAACCATCATTCACCCGAGCTTACAACTCGTGTTCAATATTCACCCAACCTAATATATACCAACTACTCTTACCTCCCACAGTACTTCATATACATCCCCACCAAAGGTCACCATCCGAAATAGTCCACAAATACCCGTCCAATCCCGATAACACCAAACAGTCCGCATAACACACTATCGAGAACCTTATTGTCCCAGTGTTGTTCCGTCATCCTGCAATCATCCAACCACCAAAGCCCAGACATAAAAACAACTCTCAATGTGTCCACAACAACCCCATAAATCGTCTTGACCCAACTCCCTTTAAATCTACCGGAAATAGCCATCAAACACTCCACTGTCCTGCCAAACTGAGAACCCAAAACCCCCATTTTGACATCCATTTTTGGGTCAACCCGTATATCACCAACACTCGACCCACTTACACAAGATCACCCCTCCTTACTTGCATCAGATTGGTATCAGAGCCAAGCGTTCCTGTCCCACGCAACAATACTATGGCTAACATGAAGGAGGAACTTAGGAGGGTTATATCTGAGTTAGTTGCGGAACAAATGCAAGGCTTGAAAAAGGAACTTACGGATCAGATCGTGAGTAACAATACTGTGCCAAGTCTCCTGAAAAGCAATCCAAGGTATGAAGAGAAAGAATACCACAGTTGTGGGAATTCCTTTTCTATAGAGAAGACCAAAATCAAGGAATTCCGAGGAGAAAAACTAGGTCGTACACTTTTTAATAATCAATTGTGTCAGGTTGAGGAAATGGGCAGTACTTTCTTTATTAATCCATTATATGATAAAAAAAATGTGGAGAAAGATATTGGTCTTGCGGAAGTGTGTGAAGATTTAGTTCTCCGACATGTGTTGAGTGTTCAACTTGAAGAACACAAGGAGACACAAAGGGAACAACACGATTACACGCGTTGTAAAGTAAATAATAAAGTGTGCAATGTGATTCTTGATGGGAGAAGTGGTGTCAACTTGGCCTCTGAAGAAATGGTGGACAAATTAAAAAACTACCCACCCGCAATCATCCGAAGTCATATGATCTCCAACGGATAAGCCAAGATGAAAGGCTAAGAGTAGTAAAACAAACTCTAGTTAGCTTTCGGATTGGAACATATGAAGATAAGGTATGGCGTGATATCATCCTCATGGATGCATGTCATATTTTATTAGGGAAACTATGGCAACTTGACACAAACGCAAAACATGATGAATGAAGGAATACTTATTCCTTTTGAAAAGATGATAAGAAAATCCGACTAGTGCTGATATCTCCTAACTAGGTGAAGGATATAAGAATCTGACGTGCAAAGAAGCGTGAAGTCGAGGCCCTACTACTTGATGCATGAAGGGTAGAATAAGAATCCAAGAAGGGGAGTCCTATGGATTCACTGGCATGCAAAAAAAGGGAGAACATTGCAGAAGTTATATTGGAAGATGCCGATGTAAAGAAAATTGTGAATTGTCTTACATCCGGAACACTACCAATGAAAGATAGTGAACTTGCTCATGATTTATTTTCAAGAAGCTCATTGTCTACTCACCAAGACTATGGATGTCAAGAACAAGGATTGGTAGGCAAAGAACATGACCAAAAGTGCCTTAGTCCCTATACAACACCTCATTGTTGGTACCGAAAGAGACTTGGCACGCATGTTACCGAGAGGTTGATGACCTCACCATGAAGTGCACAATTCATATGCCGAACTCGATGGATCTTTTGAAAGAATTTGAAATCGGACCACCACCGATGGAAAGCATTGAACGTGCTCTTGGTTTATTTCCAAGGAGGCCATTAACCAATCACCAAGCTTATGGATGCCATCCAGATGAGACTAACTAATTACTCATCCAAAAGGACCTTTTCCCACATACGGTACCTATCTTGTTGGTGTCAATGAGAAATGAAACTTGGCACATGTACATTTATTGTCGAGTGACTTACAACGTCACTTTGAAGTACGAGTCTCCAATGCCGAGAATAGAGGACAATTTGGGTGACTTGGGTGGAGCCTCATTACTTTCTGGTGTGTCTTGTAACGGCGGCTCCCAACTAACAAAGATCCAAAATGGGGTGAAACGAATAATTGTCATCAAGAGCCAACAAGGTTGGTGCGAATGGCTTGTGTTATCAATCGGAGTTTGTGGTGACCTAAACAATACCATAAGTCTCATGCAAGGGATATGCTTAACCCAAGAACACAAAGCATTACCCGAGAACCTTTGTATTAAACCACCCGAAGTTGACCAAAGTTAGTTTTTGACTACAAATGTTATTAGAGTGGTTTAACATAAAGGTACTATTTAAGGTTGGACAACTATTAAACCGGTCTAATTCAAGAGCAAGAATCCACAACTTCCTCTAATGGAAGATTAGGTGATACGCAACTTCCCTATTCTACTTCCCACCTAAATTTTATATGATGCAAAGGAAGTCAAGTCCAAGAAATGATAATGGGATATAATGCTGCCAACCTTCCAAAAAACTGAAAAAATGATGAGTCCGATTTAAAGTCGGATACATTTTCCCGAAAGCTTGCGAGGTTGACCATACTTGGACATGAAAGTAGTAGGATCGGTGTTGTCACCATCTTAGTTCAATACAAGGGAACCGTCGGGGAAAATTGAGACTGTACATGGTTCGATTATGTCCCTCACGGTAAGGACTATGATATGGTTGGATCCGTGATCCAATACGGGCATCATATGAAGTCAAAATTATTTGCCTTGTATGCGAATCCATATTTGGCAAGTTTCGAGGAATGCTTCCACAAAATTAAACTTTCAGGCAAAGATGAAGGTTCAACATGTTATGAAGTGTCCTCACATTTAGACGGCACGAATTGGAGGACAAATTCTTTCAAAGAAGGGGAGATTGATGCAACAAAGCCCGCGGACTAAAACTTTTCACCTAAGTCGAAAGATGATTTACTAAGAGTGCCAACGATGGCCCGTCAATCTACACTTACATGCCTAATATGGCATAGAAAATGGAATAGAATTAGAGTTGTTACGTGAAGGTTCAAGAAGGAAGACATTGTATTTTCGGCCTTCTTGTTAGTCTTAGCCGAGACCATGCATTTCTTTTAGCTTATTCTTTTCCTTTAGTTCTTAGCTTAACTACTAGTTTTTATTAGGACATATTTAATGAGCCATGTAATAAGGTAATAAAGCTGAGAGTTCATCCTACAAGTTGACAAGGCCGAGAAGAGGGTAAGAGGACAAGGTGGCAAGGGCCAGAATGATCTAGAAGCTAAGGCTTCCAAGAAGACAATTCATGAACCAACTAGTTAACGAATTTGTCTACATTAAAAGTCTTCAAAATCGTCCAAGGGGAGATGAAGAGGTTGGCCGAAATGGTTTATCAAGCAAGTACAAAGAATGGAAGCTTCCAAACACATTCTAAGAAGATGAGATCCTTGAGAAGCCAAATCCATCCACTCTTCTACTTGGATGCCACAGAGAGGTGTGAAGGAGTTTGAGTTCATCCTTGTCTCCAAGAAAATCCAAACCCTTGCCCATTATTCACACCAAGACCGATAACACCTTTGGCCACCGAGAAAACCCGAACCTTTTCACATTTGTTCCCACTTGGCTGAAAGGTTCAAGTTAGAGTTTGTGTCCTTTCACCAAAGGTCACCATCCAAAATAGTCCACAAATACCCATCCAATCCCGATAACACCAAACAGTCTGCATAACATACTTTACCGAGAACCTTACTATCCTAGTACTGTTCCATCATCCTGCCATCATCCAACCACCAAATCCCAAACATCAAAACAACCCTCAACGTGTCCACAACAACCCCAGAAAATGCCTTTACCCAACTCCCTCTAAATCAATCCAAAATAGCCATCAAATACCTCACTGTCCCACCAAACCGAGAACCTAAAACCCCCATTTTGACATCCATTTTAGGGTCAACCCGTATATCACCAACACCCGACCCACTTACACAACATCACCCCTCCTTACTTGCATCAATATGTTTCAACCTTCCCAAGTAGGTATGGTAGGAAATCCATGCAACCTTATCGCCTTCACTTGAGTTTCCCACCACGTGGAGGCAAATCCTTCAAATTGAGCAATGACATAAGATTCCCTTTTCACCTCGATCATGTGATTCATTAGGAATATTTGATCACATTGCGTGATCCATTAAAGAAGCACTCCGGGATCACTTCCCTCTTTGAAGCTTGGAAGAGTGACTTTGATACAATTGAGACTCGTGTCTCGACCTCCACTGTTACCATAGTTCCCATAATTTCCATTGTTACCATAGTTTCAATAATTCACATGATTTCCATATTAGTCTCCTCGATTGTCATCACCATACAAATCTTGACCTTGATGAACACCTCGATCTTGATGATCATCATGGGCTTGGTAACCCTCTTGTCTTCCCATTTGAGGGGGTGGGCCATTTCTACCACCTCTTCCTAGAAAAGCTACATGTGCTTCCCCTCGTGCCTCCAAACTTAATTGGCATAATGCTCATGAATAGCATTATATATTTCTTCTTTATTAAGTGATGGCTCTTCCCGGTTTGGTTGTCGGATGTTTAGACAGTTTTGGGGTAGCAAAGGTTCATTTGGGATTGGATCTTGTGGAGGTGGGGTGTTTCATTGGGGTATTGGGATGTCAGTTGGTGGAGTAAGGAGGGTATTTTGTGGGGTGGTGTGTTAAGGGGTATTTGGACAAGTGGGGTTATATAAGTGGTGAAGGCCTCTGGGTGACAAAGTAGACAAATTCTCCTGATGATGACCACTCATCGTTCCTTGGTATAACATTCGAGGGGAAAGTGACGCTTCCCTCCTTTCTTCAATGACCCCAACCCGACTATCCAATTCTCGAATTTGACTATTAATGTCATTCAAGACCCTCATCACATCAACAAGGGTTAGTTCCCTGGTGGGAACTTGTGTTCTATCATTCGATGCTATGGTACCTATTAAAATCAAGCAACAAAACAAGCAAACGTGTTAAGTTAGTGAAAATCAAATCACTTTCTCTCAAGTATGCTCACCGTCGATTGCCTTGCAATTGCTTCGGCCAATGATTGTAATCTTGTTGACTCCGGTTGGTCACAAGGGGATTAGTTTCTACTCTTGGCCGGAATGGACTCTTGTTTGACTTTGAAGAACGGATGACTCAATTCAAACTAATGGACTTGAATCAAGAAGTTGTCAAAGAAGTTTTAAACGAAAAAAAGAATGAAAAGAAGTGGAACGCAAGAACTAGTTAAAAATCAAGTAAGGACGATTACTCGTTGTTAACTAGTTTAGAGAATCAAAGAAATGAAGAGAAGAATGAAACAAAAGTTGGATTCAAAAGTATGGGGGGAAATGACCTTTGCATAGGTGGCTATGTGGCTAATGTCTGCTGCATGGCCGAGGTTGATTGGGTATGTGGCCCATGTTCAACTATGTGGCCACTTCTAGTAGAATAAAAATGGTTTGGTCTATGTGGGTGGCTGTGTGGCACATGTGGTTGGGTGGTCAACCCTTTTTTTTCTTTTTTTTTAAAAACTTTTTTAATTACTTTTGGGTCCACACAACCTAGTATTTCCCTTTTTAGGGTAGAAAAACACCTTTTGACTAATACTAAAAAATTATATGAATCAAACCCCTCTTTTTGTTTCCTTCTTCACTATGAAAATATGAATAACCTCAAGAACACCAAGAACAATTTAAATTTTGAACCACCCTCAAAACAACTCCTAATTCTCCCAAATTTCGAATATAGGTTCTCTTTGATGTGGAGAACAAAACCTAAAAGGTTTCAAACCTCAATTTCACCTCCTACTATAAGACCCACTTTCAAGCTTCAAGAACTTGAAAATTCTCTAATGGTGAAACCTTCAACTCAACTCTGATTTCCCCGAAACTTTGGATTTAGACTCTAAAACACTAGGAAATATGAATCTAGTGTATTTCCAGATCTTTTTTTATGTAACAAACTCAAGACTAGGTTTGTAGCAACAGCCCTAAAACTTAGTTTTGATACTAATTAATATAATTTTAAGAACGAAAAGACAAGAACAATAACAAGAAAGTAAAGATAGATAGATTGACACAACTAAAGATCCAATTTGAAAACCAAAATTCTATCAATAACTAAGACCTCCAAATTGGATAAAAAAGAAGCACCAACCTCTTAGGAAGACCTCAAGGGAAACAAGTTTCCCAAGCAACCAACCTCTCAACAATCTCATACTCAAAGGCTTAAACAAGCACTCAACTCTCAAGAGTTGTACAATTTCAATAATCCACTTAAATTAAGTGTTCAAAATGAAATAACTATCACTTATACTAGATAGGCAAAATAACCTTGTTTGACTAGTGTTCATTTGAAGAAATCTCCAATTTAACGAATGGCCTCCTTTGCATGAATAACCACATCTTCACACACATGGTCCTCTTGATGCTCTTCCTTCTTCCCTTCATTATCCCTTGCAATCATCATCATCACTTGAACTTGGGACCCACAGGAAGGCTCAAAAGTGTACTCAAGTACATTCTTCTTCATGAACAACCCTTGCATAACTTGAAGCTCACGAGCTTGACTTATTGTAAAGGACCTTGATCAAATAACATATTTTCTTTAATCACAAGGCAATCAATCAATGATGAAGAATTTAAACATTTAAGGTCTTCATGACTATCTATATGACACACACGCCTCCATTACCACCTTGAATCTCATCAAATGATACTAAAATAAAGATTAAGAGAATCATCTTCATATATATCAAACAAGGGTATGGTGTCTCACTCATCCAAATGATCAACTACAACTACATCATAACTAATCGGAGATTCAATAATCACATCACAAAATTCCTCGACTAGTGGACTAACATTACACTCAAGTTGATCACATGATAATGTATTTTCATTCAAAGCACAAGTGTCAACACTAGGTGAATACTAATCTATCTTGCAAGAAGAATCAATTCGGTCATCAAAAGGATCAACTATTATAGGAGCACTTTCAACAATGACATTATCATAACACGGTAAAGAATCATTAAAGTCACACAAAGACAAGTCATTACTCACACTAACATCACTAACTTGTTCAGTCAAAGAATTAGAAGTGTTGAGTTTAGGCATTGTACCTTGAAGTTCATATGAAGAATCTTCTTTACCTTGACCTCCCAATTGCAAGCTCACTTGACCAAGAGAAGAGATGATCTTGGCCTCCATTCTCTCTTTCAAACATGAGAGTTCTTCACATGAAGACTCCTTTAATATTCCATTTTCTTGGATACCTACAAGAGAGTCATCACCACAAAATGAAAAAGTAAAAGGGTTAGATTGAATTTGTGATAAATTCCTCACGTCACTCCACACATCCTCTCCTTTTTCCACTCTCAAGTTGCCACTTTGCACTCCATCACTTCTCCAAATCTTTTGTCTCTCAAGTTATTTAGAGATGGTAGAGACTCCAAGGATTTCCTTTAAGGATTTATGAGGACCCTTCACTTCAAGCTTCCATATAACTTCACGAGGGGTGTCTCCTTTCTTTTCTTTGGTTGACAAGATTTCCATGGGAGGATTTTTTTTGCAACATTTCATCCATTGTCTCTTGTGGAAGAGGTTGTGGAAAGAGAGGTCTCTCGCATTTGTCCACTACATACTTGTTCAACTATCTTTCGTAGGTTTGCCCATGAATTTCAAACTAATCAAGTCCCAAAAACAAGTGACAACCTTCCAAAGGGAGAACGTCACACCAAACTTCCTCTTCGTAGCCTCCACAAGTAAATGATACATTCACCAAAGATCAACCCGATTTCCCTTTTGATCATAATAGGGTGTTTCCTCCTCAAGAAAAGTAAGCCCAGCCAATTAACCACATTAGAGGCAATGAAGTTATAGTGATAGGAATCATCAATCATAATGTGGAATCCCATAACATCACATATCCCCAAGAGCATTTGGCTACTTCTCTCTTTAAGCTCTCTTCGTTGTTCCTCCTTACATTCCGTGATTTGTATCTTTCCCTCTACGTTTTTGTCTAAGGGAAGGGTGTCAGTCTCCTATAGTGGGTTTCCATAGATCTTGTAGCCCCCAAAAGTGGCTATATTTTCAACTTCACAAAACATGCCATTATGCATATCCTCTTCGATAATCATGTCATCATCAAATAAGATATTATCTTTAATGAAAAAGAAATCAATCAATGATAAAGAATTTAAACATGTAAGATCTGCATAACTATCTACACGATACACATCACCACAAATACAAGACCAAGAAACTCATTTTCACATTTATCAAATAAGGGTAGAGTGTCACATTCATTCAAACCACAAGTGTCAACACTAGGTGGATACAAATCGACCTTCAAGAAGAATTAATTTGGTCATCAAAAGAACCAGCGTATGAACACTCTCATCAAAGACTCTATCAATACATGGCAAAGAAGCATTAAGCCTACGCGAAGACAAGCAGTACTCACACTCACATCACAAGCTTCTTCATTCAAAGAATTTGAAGTGTTGAGTTCATCCATTATACCTTGAAGTTCATACGAAGAATCTTCTTTACCTTGATCTCTCGATTAAAAGCTCATTTGACCAAGTGGAAAGGCGGTCTTGGCCTCCATTCTCTCTTCCAAGCACAAAAGTTCTTCACGTGAAGACTCCTTTAGAAGTTCATTTTCATGAGTACCTACAAAAGTTTCTTCACAATAACATGAAGAAGTAGAAAAGTTAGTTCGAGTGTGTGGAAACTCCCTCACATCACTCTGCACATCCTCTCATTGTTCCACTCTTGAGTTTCCATTTTGCTCTCCCTTCGTTCCATATAGAGTCTTTTTCTTTTGCACCAAGTGGAAGGGTACGGTAATATCCCATTCTTGTGGAAGGTCCTGAATGGTCTCACAAGGAGAACTTTGCTTTCCTTCCTTTGGCTTCTCCAATTGAGAATTTTCCTTGGTTCTATTCCCTTTTTCAAGTGGCTCAGGATAAAAGTTCTTCAAGTTCCTTTCTAATGCGTCTCAAATCTCAATGGGACTTCCTATCTTTTTTGCACTCTTGATCATATACTTCCAAAAGTTAGCAGGATTTGCTTCAAATGTTCTAAAGGCTAAGGACATCTTTCTTTCTTGTGAATAGTTGTAGCTTGCAAAGATTTCATCCATCATGAGTTCCCAATTGTAAAACTCTTCGCCACTAACTTCCATACACAAAATAGGACATTTCACATTGGGCTCTCTCACTCTCATACTTGAAGGTTTCCTCAGAGGTGTATGGGGAAATAGAAGTTTCCCCCTTTCTTCCATTATATACCTATGCCAATCGCGCTCATAAGCACATGATCTTCGAACCAAGAATATCCTAAACACAAGTCACATGCTCCAACGGAAAGTACTATACACCACACTTTCTCTTGATAGTTCCCATAAGAAAAGGGTACATTCACCATATCGACCAAATACCCCCATTTGCCAATATAAGGGTCTTCTTTCCTAGTTCATTATAATCCTAGACGGAGCATGGCTTGAGGAGTAATGTAACAACCATAACGATGGTCAATAATTTCAAGGCGAACTCCACAATCATGATGTACTTTCACCAATATTGATTGGACTCTCTTGTTAGGTTGACTCTACTCACAACTTTTTGAGTAGTTTTAGGTGGAAGAGGTGTCATGCCCCTTAAACAAGAGTGCCATGTGAGGGGGAGTAAGAACAACGACCACCGGCAAACATAACATGGCTATAAGTGGACTTCTCAAGACCTTGAGATTCACTTTCATCATAATAACTTGATGCTTCACAATCTTCGTACTCAAGGTCGAAACCTTCATCACAATGTTCATTACAAGAAGAGTAAGAGTTGTACGTTGAAGTACCTTCAAAGTCATGATATTCATCATAGGCTCTTCTAAATCATTAACCTCCACATAGGATCCATGAGTACTCCTTGCCTCGTGTTCTTCATTGTAATGACCATAATCGTATTCACAACTCTTATTAGGTGCACTCTTCATTGTAGCCATAGTCATCATCATTATAGCCATATTCCTCATCATTATTGTCATATTCCTCATCATTACAACCATCAAAGTCATCATCACATGAATTGTAATCTATGAAGAAGTACCTATTTAGAACCCTCAACAAAACAAGCAAACACGTTAGATTAGTGAACACAATCTCACAAACACTCAAACGTGCACACCTTTGATTGCCTCATAAATTTCCTCAGCCAATGATTGTACCTTGTTTAATCTGATTAGTCACAATGGATTTAGTTTCTACTATTGGCCGAAATGGATTCTTGTTTGACTCGAAGAACGGACGACTTGATTAAAACTAACGGACTTGAATCAAGAAGTTAACTACGAAGTTAAAAACAAGAAAAGAAAGAAAAAGAATCGGCACAAAAAGAAAATAAGGACACAAGAATAATTAACCTAAAGTAGGATCAATTACTAAAGTTTAATTAGTTTAGAGAATCAAAGAAATGGAAAAGAAATCGAAATGAAAGAAAATTTTGAGCCAAGAGCTGGACCCGAGATACCTGTGTAATTCCTACGACTCGCAGGATGATCCCGCGAAAAGTTTCTGCGAGTCTTAGGATGAACACTTCAACTTCAGAAGTTTTTGGCACGTTGCACGAAATTCATGTGACTCGTTTTGTGAGTCTTAGGATGTGCAGTGTAGGCAAAATCTTGTGACCTCAATTTCTTCTTGGGATCCAATTTTTTTGCCTTTCTATGATTATTCTTGTACTTGACCCACTTTTTCAGAGATTTTGCTATTTTTGACCTCACAAACACTTTTCACCAAAAAGAGTTGGGTTTTGAAGATCAAATGAAACATTTTTGCTTCTTTTTCCTCAAGAACAACTTGAAGATCTTCAAGAACACCTTGAAGATTCAAAAAATTTCAGATCTTCAATTGCACTTAAATTTTAGATACCAAGTATTCTTCACTGGGAGAAAATAGCCCAATAGTTTCTAAGCTTCAATTCCCTTTTCTTCAACCAAACCCACTTCCAAGTTCTTAAACCTTCTAGCTACAACAATGGTAGATGACTCAAAAATGACCCAAATGACCTGAAACTTGAGATTTAGACTCTTTTAACACTAGGGAACTCACATCCAATGCTAGAATCAAGAAACAGGTACTATTTTTGTGATTTTTGAAATTTTGGATAGAAATGTTTTTTTTGTAGCAACAAAATCCAACACAAGAATTGTAGGAACAACGCATTAATCAAGCTCTGATACCAATTGATACAATATCGAATGCAGAAGATAAACAAAATAATATAGATAGAAAGGTAGACACAAGAAATGGAATCAAAAGCCACCAAAACAAGAACCTTAATTGATTAACCAAGACAAGAACCTAACATATTGATACATACCAAATTGCAGAAACGAAATCAAACAAGAAATTAAAAGATAAAAAGGAATACACAATAAAATGGAATCAAAGAAACCCAAAGTATACTAAACTATGGACCACAATTGATTAATCAAGATAAAGCACCTAATCGTATTAGGAGGACCTCACGGGAACTGAATTTCCAAGCAACCCATCTTTCTAATCAAATGTTCAATTACAAGCCTTAACAAGCACTCAACACTCAAGTTCTCAAAGAGAAGCATAAACAACAATATTCAAGATAGTCTAAGCTATGGAAATGATTTAGATCCCTTTTTATAGTTTAGGTCTAAATTATTACACAAGAGACCCAAAAGTGACACTCTTGGATTGCAAAAATAACCAAAACACCGAGTTGTCGTGATCCGCTCTTCATTTGTAAATCGCAGACGTGGTCTGTGGCATCACCTGCGATTCGCAGATGATGTTCTACAGCTTCTCTAATTCAGCATGGTCTGTGTTTGAAGTGTAACTCGTAGACATGGTTTGTGTCACCATCTGCGATTTGCATATGGTGTTTCCTGCACCATTTGTTGTCATTTCACCCTCTCATGCTATCATAAACACTTGAAAACCCCGGGATGGTGCTAGAGTATACTCAATGATATCCACTTCATGAATAGGCCTTGTTGTGCTTGAAGTTCACGGGCTTGACTCCTCGTGAATGGTCTTGATGGAACTTGATTGGCATCATTCTCCACTTATTGAAAAGAAATTATCCTCAATTTAAGGGGTCGTCATCCTTGGTGTCAAATAGAGAAAGATCACAAATGTTGAAGGTGTTGTGGACTTGATATTCTGGAGGTAGATCAATTTTGTTGGCATTGTCATTGAGTCACTCAAGAACTTTGAATGGACCATCACCTCTAGGCATCAACTTTGCTTTCCTTTTGTTGGGGAATCTCTCATTGAGAAAATGTACCAAACCCAATCTCCTGGTTCAAGCACAAATCTTTTCTGGCCCTTGTTTGCTCTCTTGTCCACATCTTGATTCTTCTTTTCAATGTGAAGCCTCATTTTCTTGTGTAGTTTCTTCATGGCTTAGGCCCTTTTGTTTCCATCTAAACTCAAAATAACATATTGAGACAAAGGGGTGAGATCTAGAGGGGTTAGTGGATTAAAACCATAAACAACCTCAAATGGAGATATGCCAATAGGACTATGAATGACTTAATTATATGTAAATTCAACTAAAGGCAATTGATCTTCTCAAGATGCTAGTTTCCCTTTAACCATGGCCCTAAGCATAAAATCCAAAGTCCTATTCACAACCTCGGTTTGGCCATTAGTTTGTGGGTGAAAAGACGTAGAAAATAACAACCTAGTACCAAGTCGTCCCCACAATTCGTTCCAAAATTGGCTAAGGAATTTAGAATCACTATCACTCAATATGGTTTTGGGAATACCATGCAACTTGACCACATTCTCAACAAACAAAGAGGAAATATGAGATGCATCATCACACTTATGACAAGCAATGAAATGAGTCATCTTAGAGAAGCGGTCAACAACATCAAAAATGCTTTCTTTACCCCATTTGGTTCTTGGCAATCCCAAAACAAAATCCATAGAAATGTCGAGCCAAGGTTGTTGAGGGGTAGGGAGAGGGGTATACAATCCATGGGGAAGAAGTCTAGACCTATTAGAACTTCAACATTCAACACATTGACCACAAATTTAATAACATTATTTCGCATTTTAGGCCAATAAAATTGTTTCTCAAAAATTCCCATAGTTTTGTTAATTCCAAAATGACCTATCAAACCCCCATCATGTGCCTCCCGCACAAAAAGTTTCCTCCAAGAGCTCATGGGAACACATATTCGCTTGTTCTTGAACAAGTAACCATCAAACTTAGCAAAAGGAGTAGAAGACATATCCTTAAGCCACTTTTCCCTTTCCCAGTCTTCACAATCTTGATAGATTTTTGCAAATATGGAGTCCTCGGGATACAATGCCTTCAAACTATCCAAATTTATCAATTTGGAAGACAAATTATTAACCAAAACATGTCTACGGAACAAGGCATCCGCCACAACATTATCTTTCCCCTTTTTGTAGTGGATTATATAAGGGAAAGTTTCAAGAAATTCAACCCATTTGGCATGCCATTTGTTCAACTTTCCTTGGGCCTTAAGGTGCTTCAAGGACTCATGATCGGTCTGAATTACAAACTCTTTAGGACACAAGTAATGTTGTCAATTACCCAAAGCATATAGCTCAAGATCATAGGTGGAATTTCAAAGTCGCACCTTTAAGATTTTTGCTAAACTAGGCAATGGGTTTTTGGTCTTGCATCAAAACGGCACCAATACCTACTTTGTTAGTATCACATTCAATTTCAAAGATTTTATCAAATAAAGTTGTTCTTGCCTAAGCACTTCAAACACATACTTCAACTAATCAACATGTTCATCCATGGTTTTTCTATACACTAAAATGTCATCAAAGTAAACAACCACGAATTTTCCAATGAATGGTTTCATCACATGATTCATTAGACGCATGAAAATACTATGAGGATTAGTGATACCAAATTTGGTCTTGAATGCAATTTTCCATTCATCTTCGGGTTTCATTCGGATTTGATGGTATCCGCTCCTTAGATCAATCTTTGAAAAGACACATGAACTATTTAATTCATATAACATGTCATCAAGTCTAGGTGATGGAAATACTTAACCGTGATCTTGTTTTTAGCTCGACAATCTATGCACATTCACCATGATTTATCTTTCTTGGGAACCAATATCACCAGCACAAAGCTTTCTCGTACAACTCCATTTTCGAGAAGTTCATCCACTTGCCTTTGGAGTTCCTTGGTGTCCTCCGGGTTGGCTCTATAAGCTGGTTTGTTTGGAAATTGTGAACCCATGAAAAAGTCAATTTCATGTTCAATTCCCCTTAAAAGATGCAATCCCTTGGGAAGTTCTGTGGGGAACACATCATTATAATCCTGCAAAAGAGAATAAATACAACCAGGAAAAGAAGAGGTTAGTTTGTTAGTGTGCAAAGAGTAGTCCCTATGCATGATAAGGACCATCGGGTGTTGCTCCTCCATCTACTCCCTAATCTCCCCTAAAATATCTAAGAGAGTCACTTTTTCTTTCCTCCTAGGTGCCTTTACCATGTCACTTCCCTCTACGACTTCAAGTTCTCCACTACTTCCTTCCACACCCTTGCCTTTCTTATTTAACTCCCTCATCTTCCGATAGACTATATTAACTTCCAAAGGTGACAACGGGTATAGAACACCGATTGGTTCTCCTTTCATGATTCGTAGCTCTATCATATTGCAAAGTCCTTCCGAGTAGTACATGGCATTCTTGTATTGGCACCACATCACATAATATCAAGGTATTTGTCAATATTAAACTTGATCAAGACTTGATTATGTACCCTCAATTTCCCACATTCATTCAACCATTGGAGCTTGTATAGAGTTGAGTGTTTGGTGGTCAGAATCTTTAAGAATTCCACCAAGGCGGTACTTGCTACATTAGCACAACTCCTGATATCAATGATCCAGGAACATACATTTCCCTTGATGAGGCATTTGGAATGGAAGAGGTTTTTCCTTTGGCTTGGATCATCCATAGCTTTGCTTATCATTGCCCTCCTCATACATAGTTTGGCACGGTGAGCTCCCTTTCTTGAGGAATATTATTGATTAACAAGGCTCTCCTTGCTAACTCACATGGAATGGTGACGTCCTCATCTCACTCACTTCCCTCATCATCTACACAATCATCATCTTCTTGGGTACCCCCTTCATCAACCTCCTGATACTCTCTCTCATCCTCATCACTATAAGGATCTTCAACCCTTACGATAAATGCCCTCGGGTTGGGACACTCACTTATTCTATAATCATATCCTTGGCATTTGTAACATTGGATGGGTTTAGCATTAGTACCCCCTTCTTTTGGCACAAGTTTTGGAGGTTGTTTCTCAATTTGATTGTTCTTGACAAAGGGCTTCTTAGAATATTGCATGTTGCCCTTCTTCTTTTGACAATTAGAGGAAGAAGTTCCCCCTTCTATGTTCTTGCTCCATGAGGATGAATACCCCTTAGATTTGATCGCTTTATCCTCCTAGAGACCCTTCTCAATTTAAATTTCCATTTCAGGAGTGTCATCAAGGTTATTATAATTATAAAGCCTCATTTGGGATGTAATCTCTCTATTCAACCTAGCTCAGAACCGAGTTATGGCATTCAATTCTTCTTCTTCGAAATTAAGCCTCATTTTTACGAGTTGGAACTCATCATAGTACTCCTCTACACTCTTGAGATTTAGCATACTTTGGGTACTAAGTCTAGACTTCTTCCCCGTGGATTGTATACCCCTCTCCCCACCCCACAACGGCCTAGGCTCGACATTTCTATGGATTTTGTGTTGGGATTACAAAGAACTAAACGGGCTAAAGATAACATTTTTGTTGTTGACCGCTTCTCTAAGATGGGTCATTTCATTGCTTGTCATAAGTGTGAAGATGTCATATTGCCTCTTTGTTTGTTGAGAATGTGGTCAAATTGCATGGTATTCCCAAAACCATAGTGAGTGATATGGATTCTAAATTCCTTAGCCATTTTTGAAAAGAATTGTGGGGATGACTTGGTACTAGGTTGTTATTTTCTACGTCTTGTCACCCACAAACTGATGGCCAAATCAATGATGTAAATAGGACTTTGGGTTCTATGCTTAGGGCCATGGTTAAAGGGAAACTAGCATCTTGGGAAGATCAATTGTCATTTGTTGAATTTGTATTTAATCAAGTTATTCATAGTCCTATTAGCATGTCTCCATTTGAGGTTGTTTATGGTTTTAATCCACTAACCCCTCTAGATCTCACCCCCTTTGTCTCAAGATGTTGTTTTGAGTTTAGATGGAAACAAAAGGACCGAAGCCATTAAGAAAATACATGAGAAAATGAGGTTTCACATTGAAAATAAGAATCAAGATGTGGCCAAGAGAGCAAACAAGGGCCGGAAAAGAGTTGTTCTTAAGTTGGGAGATTGGGTTTGGGTACATTTCCTCATGGAGAGATTCTCCAATGAAAGAAAAGCAAAGTTGATGCCTAGAGGTGATTGTCCATTCAAAGTGCTTGAGCGACTCAATGACAATGCCGACAAAATTGACCTACCTCTGGAATATCAAGTCCACAACACCTTCAACATTTGTGATCTTTCTCTTTGACACCAAGGATGATGACCCCTTAAATTTGAGGATAAATTCTTTTTAAGAATGGGAGAATGAAGTGAACCAAGTTCCATCAAGACCGTTCACGAGGAGTAAAGCCCGTGAACTTCAAGCACTACAAGGCCTATTCATGAATATGGACATCCTTGAACATACTCTAGCACCATCCCGAGGTTTCAAGTATTTATGATAGCATGGGAGGGTGAAAGAACAACAAATAGTGCAAGAAATACCATCTGTGAATCGCATATGGTGTCACAAACCATGTATGTGAGTTACACTTCAAACATAGACCATTCTGCATTAGATGAGCTACAGAACATCATCTGCGAATCGTAGGTGATGCCATATACCATATCTGCGATTTGCAGATGAAGAGCGGATCATGACAGCTCAATATTTTGGGGTGTTTTGGTTATTTTTGCAATCCAAAAGTGTCACTTTTGAGCCTCTTGTATAATATTTTCGTCCTAGACAATAAATAGGGACCTTAAGTCATTTCCATAGCTTAGACTATCTTGAATATTGTTGTTTATGCTTCTCTTTGAGAACTTGAGTGTTGAGAGCTTATTGAGGTTTTTCATTGAATGTTTGATTGGAAAGGTGGGTTGCTTGGGAATTCAATTCAATTGAGGTCCTTAGTTTAGCATACTTTGGGTTGCTTTTGATTCCATTTTATTGTGTCTTCCTCTTTATCTTTTAATTTCTTGTTGTTTTATTTTGTTTCTGCAATCTGGTATGTATTAGTGAGTCGCACAATGCATCACATAATAGGCTTTGTGGTAGCAAAATAGTCATCAAGTTCACAAAATTCTCCAATGAGTTGGGATACTGAGCAACCTCATCTGCGAGTCGCATTGAAAGCAAGGGGAAGGGATCTCTTTTCTGCAACAGAAAAAAAGGGAGCAGATTC